>VDFB02058242.1:146436478-146452276 GCA_007258455.2 Sequoia sempervirens
CTTCATAATTTTATTGAAAGTGATGATGGCTTACAAGTCATGAAAAGAATTGCTGAGATATACAACAAACATGTTCCTTCCACATCCCAATCAACAAACATTGTTGTGAGCCAAGGAGGATCTCACATTCCTCCTCCTTCAACCATAGCATCCATACCAACCTATACCAGTCCTCAAGTTACAACAACCATGCAACAAGTTAGTCATGTGACTCCTTTCACTATTCCAACTAGCATTCCTAGTTCTTTTGTGGCATCGAATGTTCCCTCTTCCACCTTCACCCCTCTTAGTGTCCCCTTCACTTCTCCCAACATTACATACAGTCCATCACCATTTTCCCTTCCAACTCATACCACTTACTTTGATCCCATCATTACACAACTCTTTAGCACTATTTCATCCATGCAACAACAAATCTCCACCATTAGCCAAAGTCAAAATGCTCCACCCACATATCATGTCTCTAGTGGCCCATTATCCCTAGAGATCTTATGCACACAGATGCCACAAGGAATTGAAATGCCTAGATTTGAGAAGTACAAAGATAAAGGAGACCCTACTAATCATGTTAATTCCTATACAACATTGTGTAGTGACTTTTTCCTCGACAAAAAACTATTAGCTAAAATTTTTCCTAGGACCTTAAAGGACACTGCATTGGAGTGGTTTTCAAACTTACCCAATCATTCAATCTGATCATTTAATGAACTTGTGGACACCTTTATAAGTCATATCCAAGTCCATATGACTCCCAAAAAGACAATGGCTGATTTAATGCGATGTAAAAAAATGTAGATGAAAAAGTAACTAATTTCATTTCCTGTTATCAATCATTGTATGCTCAAATTGATGTCAAGATTTCTAATTGAAATCTTTAAAATATGTTTATCAAAAAATTTCATACTCACCTTCAGGGTAAGTTGACTATGATGAAATTTCCTTCATTCATGCATTTATGTACAACCTTTTGTGACTATCATAACTCGATTACTAGTTGTGATTCAAAGTCCACTCCTAATCTTGGGGAGAAGTCTAAGCAAAGAAAGCAAAACAACACACAAAACTTTAGAAAACCAAATAGAGGATTCTTACAGTTCAATTCGCCTCCTCTGCAAACAACCCAACCTATTCCAATTCAAGTGGCAGTTGTTAAAGTAGCGATGCCCTTTACCTATGGGGACCTAAAGAGATAGTTTACACCCTTACGTGATACTCTCCATAACACAATGAACCAACATCTCCAACAACAAATGATCACCTTTCCTACTGTTAAACCACTTGATACCACAAAGCCTCTACCACCCACCTTTAAACCAAATGCTTATTATCATTTTCATTGCCAAAATGGACATGACACCGAACAATGTAAGTGTCTCAAACACTTAGTTCAAGACCTCACTGATTTAGGTCGTTAGTCCATTATGGGTGTCAATAATCAAGGAAATAATTCTATTGCATCCCCTAATCAAAATTTACAAATACTTACAAACCATATGCCTAAACACAATATTTCATTTGTCAAGGCTAGTGAACCTTCAAACACTCATATGATAAAGACTGCTACAAATAATGAACATCATGATCTTACTCCTACTGTTACCCAAGTTAGTCCTATGGATGAAATTGTGGGTACAATAGAAATTGTCCCTTGTAAGGGCCCAACCAATAAATATCTTGATATTACTTTTTCTTCTCATGATATACTTAAAAAGATTCCTGACTGTCCTCTTTGCATATCCGACCGAATCTATGATAAGCCCACCAATGGGATATTAATAGATCCTACATGTGCTGAGAATGTGATCATGGAAGAGTTTTTAGTATTCCATGAACTTTATCAAGATGATTATGATAAACCAACTGCATGGATTAAAACACATACTAGTTTTCCATGCCCTACGATCTAATCAATCGTACTCCCATTACAAATAGGAGCCAAGACTTTGGATGTAAAATGTTCTATTATTCCACAATCAGATCCATTTCATCTGTGTCTAGGCCATTCTTGGCTTCACTTGATGAAAGCGGTCCCTTCAGTTGTTCACAAATGTTTGAAGTTTCCGCATGGCAATGAAATATTTACCATACACCATAGTGGTTTTCATCCATTGTCTTCTAAAGGTAATTTCTCCTTAGAATAATTTTGGCCTAAACCTATGGAGCCCATCACCCCTTGAAAAGACTTCCATTTCATTTCCTATCAAAAGTTCAAATCCAAATGAATAGCCGAATTGTCTCTTTGTAACATGTCCCCATCCACTTCCTCTTCTCCTATCCTAGATGAGACCATGCTTCAGCCTGAGTCAGAAACTAAACAAACAATACAACCTCATGATCAACCAACCATTGACACCTCCCCTTCCTCTTATAAACATCCAAGAGAAAATGAAATCAATCAGACTATCATGCCTTCTCACATTAAACAAGTTTATAAAGCCAAAGAGAAAGTGATTGACCCATCTTCTTTGGTTCCTTCCATTCTTCCCCCCTCACGAAGAAAAGGAGCCCATGGTGGATCAACCTTCTTTTACACCTAAATAAATTCAAAATAAAATTAAAAGAAACCATGATGCTAAGGAGCATAGGCATCATTGTTGTCTCCTTGCTTGTCAAATGCAAACCAAAAAAAACAAAGAAAATTACCCTCCACCTTTGACATAAGGAATAAATGTTCACTCTCCTCCTCCTAACCTACCACAAGATAGTATAGTCCAACCCTCACAACAAAATGATCTGATCCAATAGCCCAAGCTCCTGATACATCCTTCCTTGGAAATTAGCCTTTTTCCCCCCATCGTAATCAATCTTGATAATGATGATCATGAGGAGATCGCAAGAATATATGAAGAAGTGCATAACGATATAAACTCTTTATTTTCATCTACCATGAGCTTAAATGATAAATCTGATACACCAAATGAAGAACTTGGTACTTCCCCTAGTTCGGCCCTTGAAGTTTTTCCTTTGGATAGTCAACTGCCCTTGGAATATACTGAACATGATTGGGAGGCAAATGACTTATTAGATGGTTGACTTGCATTCGCCTTGCTATCATTTTTGCATTTTCCTTGTTTCTTTCTCTTTTGCACTTTTATGTGTGTATCATGTTCCCCCATAATGATTGTTTGATGTTCTCTCTCTTTGTGCACTTCCTCTATTCATACCTCTCTTCTTCTATATATGTGATACATTTCTTTTGCATTTCACTTTTTTTTTGTGTTTTTTCTTTTAGGGATGATGCAAAGCATTGAGACTGCAATGTCTCTTCCATGTTGACCCAAAAGGTCCTTTTCTTTTTCTCTTTCTATTTTTCCTTTGGGGATAACGCAAAGCATTGAGATGCCCTATTTCTATTTTGTGTTGACCCAAACGACCCCTTTTCCTTTTTTTTACTTTTACTTTTTATTGTTTTTTTCCTTTTGGGGATGATGCAAGGTATTGAGACCACAATGTATCCTTCATGTTGACCCAAAAGTTTTTTCTTTTCATTTTCCTTTTCATTTTATTTTTGCTTGTGTTTCTCCTTTTGGGAATGATGTAAAGTGTTGATATTTCAATGTCTCTTCCATGTTGACCCAAAATAGACTTTATTTTTTGTTTGTTTTCACTCTCTTTGTGTCATTCTTCAAGTTCTATGTCTTTTGGAAATGATGATAGTTCTGAGCTCTTACATAAACACATTGCAAAAATAAACATACTAACCCCAAATCCATAGATCCCTTATGTGTTTTGTGTCTTCATTTTTGGGAGAAACCCTCCTTTTCTTTTGTTTTCTTTTTTTTTACATGAAGCAGCCTTACTTGGAAACATATGACTTGGCATAGGGGCTTTCCAAGTTGCCTCTGATGTCTTTTTTCTATTTGAATTAATTTTTCCTTCGCTAATTTAAAGTAATTGCTCAGAGAATGGTGTGTAGTAATTCCTTTAAAGTGGTGGGAATAAATTGGCATCATTTCATTTGCATTCTTGGTTCTTAGTGTAGCCTTGTCACTTCATACGATGTGTTCAAAAATTTGTGGATAACATTGGGTATGATGTTTTTCATAAGTGTGATCTATCTTAGCATATTGCATTCCTCTTCGTGGCTTGATGTGACATATTGCATCCCCTAAGTTGTGAATATTCTATTATTTGATTGGTCCTCTCTTGGAGACATTAGAAATATTGTTCCCTAAGTAATAAAAATTGCATGAACTTAACAAGACTCCTTTTAACATCTTTTTCATTTTACATTTTTGCATTTTACATCTTTTCCACCTTGCATAATGCAACTTGCATGCCCTTGGTACCATCCTGCTTGTATCATGAAGCAAAAACAAAAAATTTCCTTTGTGGCACCTTATTAAATTTATCAGGAGGTATAACTTTAGTATGGTTGAGAGGGAAGCCCATTCAGTGGAACGACTTTCCCCATAGCCACCTATGTGTTTGTGAGTGCATACCAACTAGTGTATGTTTCTCACCTTTTGGGTCTTCTCACTTGGAGGACCGCCATAAGTTACATCACCCTAGAGTGAGTATGCATTCCCTTTTTCTCACAAACAACCTAGATCTGATCCACAACTAGTTGGAAAAACGATCAAAGCTTGATCTTATTCTCCCTTTTCTTCTTCTTTTTCACATGTTTGTTCCTTTGTTCTTATCTTTAGTTTTCCATGGGATCTTCATCCTGGGGGCTTGATCATCCCTCTTGATCATTGTCATTCCATCTTACTAGCATAAGTGCATTTGGATCCCTCTCAATATGCATGGATACTTTAGTGTGAGTCTGAAGCAAGTTCATCCTCACACTAAAGTGGTGGCTAAATATACCATAGAAAAATGGATCATTGAAATTTTCATGGTTATTTAGGTCTTTTTCCTATGATCCTTGGTCTATTTTTCTTTGATTTAATGTTGTAATGTAACTTATGCATTCACATTAGGTCCTAAATATTCAAATTATGATGTCTTGTGAACCTATTGTGAAGTGTTGTAACAAATTTCTACACTTTTCTAGACTCTTTTCATTATAATTCACCTAAAAAATCACCTTTTTATTCATCATCAAGTCCTACTTTAAAGTGTTGTAATGTCTTGTAACAAGATTTCACACTTTTCTAGGCTTTTCTTCACTATTTACACCTTTCTTATGCTTTATATGACCCCTTTATGCACTCATAAGACTTAATTAAGTGTATTTTTGAACGTAAACCCAACAAACAACATGAAATACAACTTAATTCCCAAGATCCACTAACAAGCCCAAGGTGGGACCCATTCACCATGGGTGGCGAATGAGTCCCTCTTGGCTCCATATTCAAAATAATTCAAATTTTCCTTCAGGTTTTTATTCAAAAATACCTTATGTTGGCATGAGATGAGGTATTATTGGGTTATTAGGGCATAAATGTGTATAAATAGGTTTTTTTCTCATAATTTTATATCCCCCCATTCAATTACATTCTCTCATTCAATACCAATTAGCCTTAAAGCACTTTGCATCATTCAATTGAGCATTCATTCAACATTTTGGAGTGGCCATTGACACATCTTAAGGTTTCTTCAACAAGGTTGTGGTGAGTTTAGGACATTGGCATGTTATTTATTCATCATTCCTTGCTTATTTCATTTTATTTCATTATTAAGAGTTTGATTACCAAAGTGGGATTTGACCAAGGCAAATCCCTATACCCTAACCCTTAACCATTTTTCCCCTTTTGCATGTGTTTTTACAGACTTTTGTATGCAAATTTGTCAAACAATTAGGTGTTGAACAGGAAAAATTTAAGAAACCCCCCCTCGATGAAGGTGTAAAATCCTAGTGAATCTTGTATACTTCCCAATAAAAATATTAATTTTAGTGGCAATTTTTTTCATTTTTCAAGAAAAAAAATAATCTCAATTGGCAAATATTTTCTAATAAGTAGAAGTCTATGGAAAATACTAGCGAATTACAATTTTTTTTAAACTAATAAAATATTTTCATTTTTGATTAAAATCTATTTTCAAACCTAGAAAAAAAATTCATTGCCAAATTAAACCTATTTTCAAAACAGTAAAAACAATTTTGTTGGCAATTAAAACCTTTTTTCAAACTAAAACAATATATCCATTGGCAAATTCAACCTATTTTGAAATGCATAACACAAAACATTGGCGAATCAATATAAATGAGACCGTTCAATGAATTTTTGATGGATGATTGTAGTTGCATTCCAAATGTAAATCTCTAAAGCACTAGATTTTTGAATTGAAACCTCTGGAATAACACTAGAACCGTTAGATGCAAACATGTGGTGAGATTAAGGCTCATCACTCCTTGTAGTAATGAACCCGATGGGTTGAAGGATTTTGTAGATGACTCATGAGTGATAGAAGAACTTAAGTGGAAGAATTATGCATGTGCAATATAAAGTTTGTTTTAAAAGAGGGACTATTCAATGATTTTTGATAGATGACTATAGTTGCATTACAAAAGTAAATCTTTGAAGCACTAGACTTGCAAATTGAAACCTCCAGAATAACACTAGAATTGTTAGATTTTTAGAAATTAATTTGAATAAGAGTGAATTTGCACCTCATGTGCAAATCCCCTTTTTTCCTTTATCCACCTTACTAAACCAAGTTCGGAGGCTTAATTCCACTTAAGCTCACTGCTTGCATCACACTTGGTGCCTGTTTTGAGCGTTGGTGGAGGTGTTTCTATCAGGAACACTCACGCAACATGTAGACATTTGCACAGTGCATTGATGTCCCTAGAAAATTCCTGTAGATGAACCTCTAGAGGTGTTACACTTCTCATTGGGAGTCAAGTTGTAACGCTCCCTTCGGATGACCAACCCGAATATGGCCATTTCTTTCATTCCTTCTTTAAATTCACTCCTTTAACATACACTTTGGCTTCTTCACAACTTCAAGCATCTTCTACAATCACTCCACAAGATTCAACACACTCTTTTGCATCCACTTCAAGCATTCTTGCATTCCATTGCGGCCAAAGCAACACTCCATCACTTTGGTAGAGCAAGTTTAGGACCACACCATTGCAATAGAGGATTGAGTACTCTCATATTCTCCCCCAAGCAATCTTGAGTGCTCTTGGTGGAGGTGGTAAGCTTCCCTCTCCTATCCTCTATCACTTGGTTGAGTTAGCACTTTCCTCTTTTTGTAGTGCTTTAGTGCTCTTTACTACATTGTCTTCTTTATATCCTTCTCTTGGCTATCCATGGAGGTGGAAACACCTAAACGAAGGTCTGACAAAGGAAGGCCCCTATACAGCCACCCAACATTCTACTCTTTTTAGGTGCACGTAAGAGTATGTTCTTTTCAAGGAACCTATTGGCAAAGGATTCCCTTGGTGAGATCCTTCTTTCATTTCTTACTCTCACATTTATGCTTTATAATATTAGAGAGTATTTCGTTTACTTAATCACATCATTCTGTCCCTTTAGTTAGCTAGCTAGGCTGCTAGCTAGTTTTTCTTGGTTTGACCTCCTCTTCATTGTTGTCTGGCAATATGGACACCAACATACTTTAGAGATGCCAGCACACCACGCTTTAATCCTCAAACAAAGAGCTTCCTTAGGGGTAGTGTTGGACCTAAAACTGGCTCGCCTAGCTCCTTATTGTGTTTCGGGTTTGTAGAGTGACTGAGAGGGCTCATGGTCCTCATCACTCACGACTTTCATTTCCTAACATTACAATTAGTTGAGGTAAGTTAGGGCAGCCTCTCGCATCTTGACCCTCTATGACCTGGGGTCTTACACGCAGTGGTCCCCCTCTCTTACATTTTTGGTGAACCTAGTGTGAACCAACATTCGTTCATCTATTTTTGTTGAGACCTCTCTCATATAATCCATAACTATTGTGTTCCTAGGTGTTGTGAAGGTTTATGAGCATCACAACCTAGTCTACAACACCTCCCGATGGAAGGGACGAAGGTCTCGATTGGTCTCTTTGTGGACCTTTTCTCTACTCGCCATTAGTTTGGGTGTGTAGGAGCAATTGTCAAGGAACAAGATGGGATTTGATGACAAAAATGATCATGTTCCCACTCCTGCTGCATCTCCCATTCCATCATCAATGAACGAGTATGAGGCTATTCAAATTCTTGCAGAATACATTGCCACCCTTACTAAGGGATTAGGCAACTTAGAAAACCACTTGGAAAAAAATCCGAAGATGGGTAGAGCCACTCGGGTAATCAGCAAGTTAAAGCATATGATGAGTAAAGATCAAATAGGCATATAACTTCTGACTAGCCTCCTTGGCCTCGTCAAAGCATGTTCTCCTTTGAACAATCTAAGCTTTGCACAAGGAGTCACTTCAAAGGGTGTGAAGGACAGTTAGAAGTATCGATGCCTCCCACATCTATCTATATGGCCGATGTGGTCCCTTCTATTTGTATCCCTTACATCTTTGAACAACCCAAAATTAACAAAGTCAAGAGGGTCCCCTTGTGTTTTAGCTTCACCCCTCTTATCACCTCTACTAGTGGAGGCCTGGGTGGGATGATTAGTGGTGGATTTGGTAGCAGAGGAGGTGTCGGTGGAGGGGGTTCTAGTGGAGGTCATGGTGGTGGTTCTGGCAAAGGCCCTACTGGCAGCAGTGGCTTTGGTAGTGGTTATGGTGGAAGTCACACCTATGGTGGCTCTGGAGGAGGCCTTGGTGGTGGTTCTAAAGGAGGTCCCTCTAGCCCTCTATCTTCTAATGACCCTATTTTGAACACTCTTCTTTAGAATATGAGTAAGATATAGAGCCAGTTTGCGAGTGTTTCCCAATGCTTTTCCTAGCCTATCTTCCAGCCATTCTTCCAACACAACCCATTATCGGTTGAGATCTTAAAAACTCCCTTCCCTCAAGGAATGGAGATCCCTAAATTTGAGAAGTATGGTGGCAAGGGAGATCTGCAAACACATGTGTCTTCCTTTATTTCCCTTTGCACCGACTTCTTCCATCATGATGCATTGATGGCTAAATTTTTTCCCCGATCTCTAAGGGATACAATACTCGAGTGGTATTGTTCCTTCCCTGACAACTCTACTTTCTCATTTGATCAACTTGTAAACCAATTCCTAAGATTGTTTCAATATAAGATCGGGCCAAAGATGACATTTTTGGATCTCATCCAGTGTAAACAAGGAGATAACAAAAAAATCACTAATTTCATAGCATGCTACCAAGTGCTCCCTTCGCAAATATCATATTAGCTTCCCGATTTTGACATGTAGAAGGTATTTATAAGGAACTTACAAAGTCCTTGTTAAGAGAAGTTCACCCTTATGAAATGCCCTTCTTTTGTGCACTTGTGTGCAACTTTATGAGAATACCAGCACACAGTTGTCCAGTTTAGGGAATCCTCCTCGTGCTCCCATTCTGAGGGGAAGTCCATCGTATCAATCTCTGGGAAAGGTAAAGATGTTGTGAATGTAGTAGCCGCTGTTAATGACAATAGCCTCAAATGCAATTGGAAGTTCACAAAGTTATCAGAATCTTATACTTCCATCTTATAGAAGTTGTTGAAGGATAAGATTGTAACTTTGCTAGCTCCTAAGACTATTAAAGAACCCTACCCTAATTGGTATGATGGGATAAATTATTGTCAGTACCATCATATTAATGGACAAGATACCAGACATTGTATGTGGCTGTGTCATGAGATACAAGACTGCATCGAGGACAGTACCATTCAGCTCGATGGGAGTAAACATATTGCTAACAAATTAGTGGTGAAAGCTAATAGTGAACTATAGATATACACGGACGCATTTCTATCACACTCTACTAACATGATTATTGATCCCACTAATTCTGTTACTCAACCCGAGGCTAATGCCAATATGGTCATGGTAGCTTCCACTATTCCACCTATACCCAATTCGCTAGACCTTACATTCACATTACAAGATTTACCCTTAAACAAAAAAACCTTGCCTCTCTATATTCCTGCTTTTGTCAATGGTAACGTTGTAACAGGAGTCTTGATAGACCCCTTGAGCTATGTGAATGTTATCATTGAGGAGACATTATTATTAAGTTCATTACAAAAGGAAAAATATGAAGAAATGAAATCTACCATCCGTACACGTGATGGTATGTGTCTTAAACCTTATAGCTTGATAACTTCGTCCATCCTGGTGGGAACTAGGGATGTTGACATAGTTTTCAATGTTATCCCAAAGTCGGATTTCTTCAGGCTAAATCTAGGGATACCCTAGCTCACATCCATGAATATAATCACCTTCATTATTCACAAATGCTTAAAAATTCTCCCATGAAGGTGTCATGCATGTAGTGCATGACACTAGATACCAACCCTTGGTGTTGCATGGTGGATATCTGTTGGATCACTTTTGGCCCTCACCGTTCGATCTACTTCCTTTGAGAATAGACCTTCCTTACAAGAATTATCTAAAGTATAAAACCAGGGGCAAAGAGGAGCCAAAGCTAACCCTTCCTGTGATAGAACAATCAGTTGCCTCCTCTTCCTGAGAGGAGAGAAGAAGCTTGCACCGACTACTCTCCCTTCCTAGAAAGGGGAGGAGAATTCCATGCCAGCTCCCTCTCCTTCCCACAAAGGAAAAGAGAAGGCTACCTCCTCCTAGACTGCCATGTCCTCTCCCCCTTCTTGGGAAGAGTATTGGATGAGCCAACCTGATGGCTACCCACTGAGTTCGATGATTCTTCCTTGGCGTAGACCCAGGCTTAGGATCATAGACCTCCCTAATGAATACCCTGGACTGTGGTACTACTTATATGGCAAAAAGAAAGGTTCTCATAGGGAATTTGATCCATGACCTCCTACCGCTCCTACTCCTAAGGCAGTGAACATTAAGAGGCCCATTGTCGACACTCTCAAGTTGATCCCTCCTGTCGCTCCTCAACAAATCCCTCTGCTAGAAATGGCCATACTGGATGTTCCCATGGTTGTGCAAGAACCTTATGTTCCTTTACAACCTTTGGCCTCTAACTCCAAGAGCCATAGAAACTGCCTTGTGCACAAACACAAATGTCGGTGAAAGGCTCTCTTGGTTGAAAAGGTCGCCTCACAAAAAAGGGAGGAAGAAATTTATCACCCCTACTTCAGGGCCTCCCACAACATTTTCTTCCTCCCTTCCTTTTCTTCCCCTTTAGTCTAGCTTCATACTGCTCCCAAATTTTGTTGCAAGTATGAATTTTCCTAACCCTAAATGAGTATAGGTGTTCATTGCTCCTTCGGTCGAGCCACCTTTGCTGATCTCCGTTATGGATATCCAGCCTTTCCTAAAGCCCTTGGATATGATTAATACCTTGGTTATATTAGCCATAGTTCTTTCCTCCTCTTCTTTCATGCCTCTAGCCTCATATGTGGGGAGTTTGTCTCCTCTGACAAAACAAGAGGTGGATTGTGGTTCTTCCAGCAAGAAAGGATGTAAGAGGAGTTTTCCTTCTCTGCAAGGCAGCCCTGTGTTGACTTGTTTTGTCTTGGTGATAGAACCAGTCACAGCTTCCCCTAAGTTTGTCACCACTCCTGAATCATTTAGCGAGCTTGGCGATGAATCTCAGGTGCAACCTATCCCACCATCTAAAATTAGACATGGAACTCCTGTGGGGTGCATGTCTAACTCTGTGGACAAGGTCTCATCCTTTTCAGTGATCTTCATGAAATCGCTGAACTTAGCTCCACAAGAGCTTGGTGAAGAAGACCTTGTGAGGGCTTCTTCCTTATCTCTTGTTGTGGGAGGGTCGAATGCTCCTCCTCTTAACATCCCACCATTGTAGTCTTGTACTCCTTCCTCTTATGAGGATTTAGATTGGGAAGCAAATGACCTCTTGGTTGATCAATGTTAGGAGGATGCCCCTTTTCTTGATCTTGTGTGTCTATGTGTTTTGTGATGTGTTCCCTCGGAATATGTGCTATGTGTGCCTGGATGGCCCTTGTCACCCCCATTGGTGCTTAGATACAGGTGTGGTTTTTGTGTCGTAAACCTTCTTCTATTTGTACCATCATTCTTCCATGTTTGTGCCTGACTTTCGATAAATTGGGGATGATGCAAAGAATTGGGAGAATTTAGCTTCCCTTCCATGTTGACCAATTTTTTATTTTACTTTGTCTTCTTGTGCATTCTTCCTGATCTGGTTGGGGATTGATGATATTTCACCTTGCACCATGGTTACCTATTATTTATACGAGCTCAAACAAATCTAACCCCACTAAAGTAGATCCCCCTGTCCTTTATTTATGTTTTTATTTCTTTTGCTTTACCTTTATCTTTTTCTCTTCTTTCCTTAAGTTTTCCCTCTCAAGTGTGACAACGCTTTTCTTTAACATTTCAATTATTAGAAAATGCATTCGTTGCCAATGAAACTTTTCTCAAATATCCTCACAAAATTTTCTTTAGAATCATATTCTCAACTTGGAACCCTAACAAAATTTGTTTCCTTCATCATGGGTTTAGAAAGAAGGAACTTGAAGACCTTCTTCCGAAGTGGGAACAAATTTAACCTTCCCCTCACATGGGGGAATATCCTTCATTTCAAATTCCATGATGAAGTGAACATATTTCAAAAGGATTCTTTGATGATGGATCACTCTAAGAAAAGAGCATCTACTTTCAAACTATGTGTCCTTTGAAGTGGACCCCTTTTTCTTCACAATGGGTTCCCAAGGGACCCTCTTTGAAAGTCATTATCTTGGATGGATTCCTTCATGTCAAGCTTGGGGGCAACTCAACTAGACCTATTCCATTATCCTTCATGTATAGCCTAGGGGCAACCCAACTATACCTATTCCATTGTCTTTCACATCTAGCTCGGGGCAGCCCAACTAGACCTATTTCATATCTTTGCATCTAGTTCGGAGGTAGCCTGACTAGACCTCAACTTTCAAACAATGCATCCCTTAAGTGGACCCGGGCTCTCCTTTCGAAGGGTTCCCAAGGGATCCCTTTGAAATATTTCTAGATCATCGATGGTCTACATGACTATCTACTTACTTTCCTAGTTGGCCACTTCTTGACTCTATGGATTTTGCTTTCTTTGGGTTTCCTCCATGCTAGAGTTTTTAGGGGATACCTTACTTGCATGTCTGTGGGCCTGTAAGGAACTTACTTCATGGGCCTTCCCTCATGTGAGAGATCTTGGGGGTTTCCTCCTTGATGCAGAGTGATCAGCGAAGTACACCAACCTCATATGGCATAATTTCTTTATGAGTGCTTCTCTCAAATACTCCTATCAACACACCATCAAATCACTGTCCTTCTATAAGGAAAACTCAACACACCAAGGGTTTTTGAATATCATACTTTTAAAGGAATTATAATCACTTGAATCATGCTCTAAAAAACCACAATCATAACACCATAGCCATGATCAGCACTTAGGAAACCCCATGAATTCATTCCTCAACTAGTAGGCCTCTTTAAACCCAATTGCTTGTAGCACTGCCTGGTAGGAGAGTCCAATTAATTCTCACCCACAAATATATATCTGATTAAAATAACATTTTTAGGCAAGTATGATATTCCTCTACAAGGCCACAAAATCTTACTTCTTGACAGTGATTGGAAAAGTAACCATGGACCAACCTATTGATGTCCTCAAGAGGCCTGATTGAGTGCACTTGACTGGTTTTTGGTTACCTAGGCTCACCCCTTCTCCCCAAAGCCTTTTTCCAAACTCCTACATAATACTTACAACCATTTCAATCATTCCTAAGTGCCACCTTGAATAAAAATCTCTCAAAACAAGCAAAACTCAGATTTTTGCTTTACAAGCTAGGACTGTCACATGAAGATACCAGGCCTAGATCAGTTTGTAACATTCCCCAAACATTTATCCATTCTCCAAAAAATTGAAAAGATGAAAATATACATAAATAACTTCCATCCCACAAGAAATTAACAACTATACACCGTGGGAGTGGAAGATAGAAGCATTTTTTGCCAAGCCCTAGTTTTGAGGGTTTCTTGAACTGCCCCTGCTAAAACGGCTATAACTTTTGTTATACTCAATTAAATTAATTCAAATCAATTCCAAATGAAATATAACACTCTCCTCTTTCCAACCATAATAGGGTTGAGCCCGTACAGGTCGTACCAAAGTCGTACCACATGTTTTAGCAGCAAATTTACACACATAAATTTCTAGAAAACAACCACTTTTTCATTAGAACTTCAAAAAAACTGATTCAACAACCATGCATCGACCATGAGAGGCTTATTTAACATCCAACCACCCTTCCCAACATCCTCCAATTGACATTTTAATTATTTGGACATTGGAAACCAACTTTTTACCAATTAGACCCCTAATTGCCTAGTTTTCCACTTTTAACAATTTATTGACAATAAGTACATTATTATGCAACGTTTTGTATTTTTTGAACTAAATAACATAAAAGACCCCTAATTACATCATTAATGGGCTCAAATTCCTTATTAAATCATTAAATGACCCAAATAACCCCCTATTTCCTAATGTCTTCCTTGATCTTGAATTTCAAAAATGTGTGTATTGGGTGCTCCTGCACCACTCTTTGCAGGTCCGCAGGCGTGTAAGATGATTTGCTTTTCCAAATTCATAGTTTTAAGAAGCTATGGAGTCCTTCGATTTCCCTGCACTTTTAGGTTCTCTAGATTGCGGTCTACTTCCTCAACGGTTCAAGTATACATTTGTAAACTTTATCTCTTTCTTGATCTACTTTACCAAGCACTCATCAATATTTGTGCTTCCTGAAGTGGGGGAAAAATGTATAAGAGTGAATTTGGACCCCATGTGCAAATACCCTTTTTTCCTTCATCCACCTTAGAAAACCAATTTCAGAGGCTTAATTCAACTTAAGCCCGCTTCTTGCATCACACTTGGCACCTGTTTTGAATGTCAATGGAGGCATTTTTGTCAGGTTTTCCTGTGTGATGAGAAGACGTTCATGTGGCGCGCTTACATCTCTAGTAGATTCCTACGGCCGAACCTGCAGAGGTGTTACACTTCCCATTGGGAGTCAATTTGTAATGCCCCCTTCGACTGACCGACCCAAATATGATAATTTTTTTCATTCCTTCTTCAAATTCACTCCTTGAACATACACTCTGGCTTCTTCACAACTTCAAGCATCTTCTACAATCACTCCACAAGCTTCAACACACTCTTTTGCTTCCACTTCAAGCATTCTAGTAGCATTCTTACATTCCATTTCAACCAAAGTAACACTCCATCACTTTGGTAGAGAAATTTTGGGACCACACCATTGTAACAGGGGCTCAAGTACTCTCATATTCTCCCCCAAGTAGCCTTGACTACTCTTGGTGGAGGTGGTAAGCTTCCCTCTCCTCTCCTCTATCACTTGCTTGAGTTAGCACTTTACTATTTTGTAGTGCTTTAGTGCTCTTTACTACATTGTCTTCTTTATATCATTCTATTGGCTATCCATGGAGGTGGAAACACCTAAATGGGGGTCTGAATGATGCAGGCCCCTACATAGCCACCCAACATTCTCCTCTTTCTTAGTGTGTAGGAGAACATGCTTTTCAAGGAACTAGTTGGCGAACAAGTTCCTTGGTGAGATCCTTCTTTCCTTTCTTATTCTCTCATTTTTGCTTTATAATATTAGAGATTATTTCATTTACTTAATCAAATCATTCTGGCCCTTTAGTTAGTTAGTTGGGTCGTTAGCTAGTTTTTCTTGGTTTGACCTCATCTTCAGGGTAAGTGCACCAAGATGGTCACACTTTTGTGGCCACAAAAGTGAAAAATGAGCCAAAACGCAAACGCGTTATAACGCGAACGCATTTTGGCTTTTTAAAAGCAAAAAAAAAAGTGAACATTCTTCATTTTTTT
>VDFB02058242.1:146452376-146505021 GCA_007258455.2 Sequoia sempervirens
TCTCAATAGTTAGAAACTTGTTTTTGGAAGTTTTTGCAGTGAATGATTCACCCTCTATGACCGAATCAGTCCTAGTGGTCTTTGTGGCGATGATTGTGGAGCATTCCAGAACCTTCGGCAACAACAATCTACCTCCGGGGAGCACTGGGTTCGTTCATCCAATTTTACGTAATAACACTAGAACCGTTAGATGCAAACATGTGGTGAGATTAAGGCTCATCACTCCTTGTAGTAATGAACCCGATGGGTTGAAGGATTTTGTAGATGACTCATGAGTGATAGAAGAACTTAAGTGGAAGAATTATGCATGTGCAATATAAAGTTTGTTTTAAAAGAGGGACTATTCAATGATTTTTGATAGATGACTATAGTTGCATTACAAAAGTAAATCTTTGAAGCACTAGACTTGCAAATTGAAACCTCCAGAATAACACTAGAATTGTTAGATTTTTAGAAATTAATTTGAATAAGAGTGAATTTGCACCTCATGTGCAAATCCCCTTTTTTCCTTTATCCACCTTACTAAACCAAGTTCGGAGGCTTAATTCCACTTAAGCTCACTGCTTGCATCACACTTGGTGCCTGTTTTGAGCGTTGGTGGAGGTGTTTCTATCAGGAACACTCACGCAACATGTAGACATTTGCACAGTGCATTGATGTCCCTAGAAAATTCCTGTAGATGAACCTCTAGAGGTGTTACACTTCTCATTGGGAGTCAAGTTGTAACGCTCCCTTCGGATGACCAACCCGAATATGGCCATTTCTTTCATTCCTTCTTTAAATTCACTCCTTTAACATACACTTTGGCTTCTTCACAACTTCAAGCATCTTCTACAATCACTCCACAAGATTCAACACACTCTTTTGCATCCACTTCAAGCATTCTTGCATTCCATTGCGGCCAAAGCAACACTCCATCACTTTGGTAGAGCAAGTTTAGGACCACACCATTGCAATAGAGGATTGAGTACTCTCATATTCTCCCCCAAGCAATCTTGAGTGCTCTTGGTGGAGGTGGTAAGCTTCCCTCTCCTATCCTCTATCACTTGGTTGAGTTAGCACTTTCCTCTTTTTGTAGTGCTTTAGTGCTCTTTACTACATTGTCTTCTTTATATCCTTCTCTTGGCTATCCATGGAGGTGGAAACACCTAAACGAAGGTCTGACAAAGGAAGGCCCCTATACAGCCACCCAACATTCTACTCTTTTTAGGTGCACGTAAGAGTATGTTCTTTTCAAGGAACCTATTGGCAAAGGATTCCCTTGGTGAGATCCTTCTTTCATTTCTTACTCTCACATTTATGCTTTATAATATTAGAGAGTATTTCGTTTACTTAATCACATCATTCTGTCCCTTTAGTTAGCTAGCTAGGCTGCTAGCTAGTTTTTCTTGGTTTGACCTCCTCTTCATTGTTGTCTGGCAATATGGACACCAACATACTTTAGAGATGCCAGCACACCACGCTTTAATCCTCAAACAAAGAGCTTCCTTAGGGGTAGTGTTGGACCTAAAACTGGCTCGCCTAGCTCCTTATTGTGTTTCGGGTTTGTAGAGTGACTGAGAGGGCTCATGGTCCTCATCACTCACGACTTTCATTTCCTAACATTACAATTAGTTGAGGTAAGTTAGGGCAGCCTCTCGCATCTTGACCCTCTATGACCTGGGGTCTTACACGCAGTGGTCCCCCTCTCTTACATTTTTGGTGAACCTAGTGTGAACCAACATTCGTTCATCTATTTTTGTTGAGACCTCTCTCATATAATCCATAACTATTGTGTTCCTAGGTGTTGTGAAGGTTTATGAGCATCACAACCTAGTCTACAACACCTCCCGATGGAAGGGACGAAGGTCTCGATTGGTCTCTTTGTGGACCTTTTCTCTACTCGCCATTAGTTTGGGTGTGTAGGAGCAATTGTCAAGGAACAAGATGGGATTTGATGACAAAAATGATCATGTTCCCACTCCTGCTGCATCTCCCATTCCATCATCAATGAACGAGTATGAGGCTATTCAAATTCTTGCAGAATACATTGCCACCCTTACTAAGGGATTAGGCAACTTAGAAAACCACTTGGAAAAAAATCCGAAGATGGGTAGAGCCACTCGGGTAATCAGCAAGTTAAAGCATATGATGAGTAAAGATCAAATAGGCATATAACTTCTGACTAGCCTCCTTGGCCTCGTCAAAGCATGTTCTCCTTTGAACAATCTAAGCTTTGCACAAGGAGTCACTTCAAAGGGTGTGAAGGACAGTTAGAAGTATCGATGCCTCCCACATCTATCTATATGGCCGATGTGGTCCCTTCTATTTGTATCCCTTACATCTTTGAACAACCCAAAATTAACAAAGTCAAGAGGGTCCCCTTGTGTTTTAGCTTCACCCCTCTTATCACCTCTACTAGTGGAGGCCTGGGTGGGATGATTAGTGGTGGATTTGGTAGCAGAGGAGGTGTCGGTGGAGGGGGTTCTAGTGGAGGTCATGGTGGTGGTTCTGGCAAAGGCCCTACTGGCAGCAGTGGCTTTGGTAGTGGTTATGGTGGAAGTCACACCTATGGTGGCTCTGGAGGAGGCCTTGGTGGTGGTTCTAAAGGAGGTCCCTCTAGCCCTCTATCTTCTAATGACCCTATTTTGAACACTCTTCTTTAGAATATGAGTAAGATATAGAGCCAGTTTGCGAGTGTTTCCCAATGCTTTTCCTAGCCTATCTTCCAGCCATTCTTCCAACACAACCCATTATCGGTTGAGATCTTAAAAACTCCCTTCCCTCAAGGAATGGAGATCCCTAAATTTGAGAAGTATGGTGGCAAGGGAGATCTGCAAACACATGTGTCTTCCTTTATTTCCCTTTGCACCGACTTCTTCCATCATGATGCATTGATGGCTAAATTTTTTCCCCGATCTCTAAGGGATACAATACTCGAGTGGTATTGTTCCTTCCCTGACAACTCTACTTTCTCATTTGATCAACTTGTAAACCAATTCCTAAGATTGTTTCAATATAAGATCGGGCCAAAGATGACATTTTTGGATCTCATCCAGTGTAAACAAGGAGATAACAAAAAAATCACTAATTTCATAGCATGCTACCAAGTGCTCCCTTCGCAAATATCATATTAGCTTCCCGATTTTGACATGTAGAAGGTATTTATAAGGAACTTACAAAGTCCTTGTTAAGAGAAGTTCACCCTTATGAAATGCCCTTCTTTTGTGCACTTGTGTGCAACTTTATGAGAATACCAGCACACAGTTGTCCAGTTTAGGGAATCCTCCTCGTGCTCCCATTCTGAGGGGAAGTCCATCGTATCAATCTCTGGGAAAGGTAAAGATGTTGTGAATGTAGTAGCCGCTGTTAATGACAATAGCCTCAAATGCAATTGGAAGTTCACAAAGTTATCAGAATCTTATACTTCCATCTTATAGAAGTTGTTGAAGGATAAGATTGTAACTTTGCTAGCTCCTAAGACTATTAAAGAACCCTACCCTAATTGGTATGATGGGATAAATTATTGTCAGTACCATCATATTAATGGACAAGATACCAGACATTGTATGTGGCTGTGTCATGAGATACAAGACTGCATCGAGGACAGTACCATTCAGCTCGATGGGAGTAAACATATTGCTAACAAATTAGTGGTGAAAGCTAATAGTGAACTATAGATATACACGGACGCATTTCTATCACACTCTACTAACATGATTATTGATCCCACTAATTCTGTTACTCAACCCGAGGCTAATGCCAATATGGTCATGGTAGCTTCCACTATTCCACCTATACCCAATTCGCTAGACCTTACATTCACATTACAAGATTTACCCTTAAACAAAAAAACCTTGCCTCTCTATATTCCTGCTTTTGTCAATGGTAACGTTGTAACAGGAGTCTTGATAGACCCCTTGAGCTATGTGAATGTTATCATTGAGGAGACATTATTATTAAGTTCATTACAAAAGGAAAAATATGAAGAAATGAAATCTACCATCCGTACACGTGATGGTATGTGTCTTAAACCTTATAGCTTGATAACTTCGTCCATCCTGGTGGGAACTAGGGATGTTGACATAGTTTTCAATGTTATCCCAAAGTCGGATTTCTTCAGGCTAAATCTAGGGATACCCTAGCTCACATCCATGAATATAATCACCTTCATTATTCACAAATGCTTAAAAATTCTCCCATGAAGGTGTCATGCATGTAGTGCATGACACTAGATACCAACCCTTGGTGTTGCATGGTGGATATCTGTTGGATCACTTTTGGCCCTCACCGTTCGATCTACTTCCTTTGAGAATAGACCTTCCTTACAAGAATTATCTAAAGTATAAAACCAGGGGCAAAGAGGAGCCAAAGCTAACCCTTCCTGTGATAGAACAATCAGTTGCCTCCTCTTCCTGAGAGGAGAGAAGAAGCTTGCACCGACTACTCTCCCTTCCTAGAAAGGGGAGGAGAATTCCATGCCAGCTCCCTCTCCTTCCCACAAAGGAAAAGAGAAGGCTACCTCCTCCTAGACTGCCATGTCCTCTCCCCCTTCTTGGGAAGAGTATTGGATGAGCCAACCTGATGGCTACCCACTGAGTTCGATGATTCTTCCTTGGCGTAGACCCAGGCTTAGGATCATAGACCTCCCTAATGAATACCCTGGACTGTGGTACTACTTATATGGCAAAAAGAAAGGTTCTCATAGGGAATTTGATCCATGACCTCCTACCGCTCCTACTCCTAAGGCAGTGAACATTAAGAGGCCCATTGTCGACACTCTCAAGTTGATCCCTCCTGTCGCTCCTCAACAAATCCCTCTGCTAGAAATGGCCATACTGGATGTTCCCATGGTTGTGCAAGAACCTTATGTTCCTTTACAACCTTTGGCCTCTAACTCCAAGAGCCATAGAAACTGCCTTGTGCACAAACACAAATGTCGGTGAAAGGCTCTCTTGGTTGAAAAGGTCGCCTCACAAAAAAGGGAGGAAGAAATTTATCACCCCTACTTCAGGGCCTCCCACAACATTTTCTTCCTCCCTTCCTTTTCTTCCCCTTTAGTCTAGCTTCATACTGCTCCCAAATTTTGTTGCAAGTATGAATTTTCCTAACCCTAAATGAGTATAGGTGTTCATTGCTCCTTCGGTCGAGCCACCTTTGCTGATCTCCGTTATGGATATCCAGCCTTTCCTAAAGCCCTTGGATATGATTAATACCTTGGTTATATTAGCCATAGTTCTTTCCTCCTCTTCTTTCATGCCTCTAGCCTCATATGTGGGGAGTTTGTCTCCTCTGACAAAACAAGAGGTGGATTGTGGTTCTTCCAGCAAGAAAGGATGTAAGAGGAGTTTTCCTTCTCTGCAAGGCAGCCCTGTGTTGACTTGTTTTGTCTTGGTGATAGAACCAGTCACAGCTTCCCCTAAGTTTGTCACCACTCCTGAATCATTTAGCGAGCTTGGCGATGAATCTCAGGTGCAACCTATCCCACCATCTAAAATTAGACATGGAACTCCTGTGGGGTGCATGTCTAACTCTGTGGACAAGGTCTCATCCTTTTCAGTGATCTTCATGAAATCGCTGAACTTAGCTCCACAAGAGCTTGGTGAAGAAGACCTTGTGAGGGCTTCTTCCTTATCTCTTGTTGTGGGAGGGTCGAATGCTCCTCCTCTTAACATCCCACCATTGTAGTCTTGTACTCCTTCCTCTTATGAGGATTTAGATTGGGAAGCAAATGACCTCTTGGTTGATCAATGTTAGGAGGATGCCCCTTTTCTTGATCTTGTGTGTCTATGTGTTTTGTGATGTGTTCCCTCGGAATATGTGCTATGTGTGCCTGGATGGCCCTTGTCACCCCCATTGGTGCTTAGATACAGCTGTGGTTTTTGTGTCGTAAACCTTCTTCTATTTGTACCATCATTCTTCCATGTTTGTGCCTGACTTTCGATAAATTGGGGATGATGCAAAGCATTGGGAGAATTTAGCTTCCCTTCCATGTTGACCAATTTTTTTATTTTACATTGTCTTCTTATGCATTCTTCCTGATCTGGTTAGGGATTGATGATCTTTCTCCTTGCACCATGGTTACCTATTATTTATACGAGCTCAAATAGATCTAACCCCACTAAACTAGATCCCCCTGTCCTTTATTTATGTTTTTATTTCTTTTGCTTTACCTTTATCTTTTTCTCTTCTTTCCTTAAGTTGTCCCTCTCATGTGTGACAATGCTTTTCTTTAACATTTCAATTTTTAGAAAATGCATTCATTGCCAATGAAAATTTTCTAAAAAATCCTCACAAAATTTTCTTTAGAATCATATTCTCAACTTGGAACCCTAACAGAATGTGTTTCCTTCATCATGGGTTCAGAAAGAAGGAACTTGAAGACCTTCTGAAGTGGGAGCAAATTTAACCTTCCCCTCACATGGGGGCATATCCTTCCTTTCAAATTCCATGATGACGTGAACATCTTTCAAAAGGATTCTTTGATGATGGATCACTCTAAGAAAAGAGCATCTACTTTCAAACTATGTGTCCTTTGAAGTTGATCCCTTTTTCTTCACAACGGGTTCCCAAGGGACCCTCTTTGAAAGTCATTATCTTGAACGGATTCCTTCGTGTCTAGCTTGGGGGCAGCTCAACTAGACCTATTCCATTATCCTTCATGTATAGCCTGGGGGCAGCCTGACTAGACCTATTCCATTGTCTTTCACATCTAGCTCGGGTAGCCCAACTAGACCTATTTCATATCTTTACATCTAGTTCGGAGGTAGCCTGACTAGACCTCAACTTTCAAACAATACGTCCCTTAAGTGGACCCCCTCTCCTTTCGAAGGGTTCCCAAGGGATCCCTTTGAAATATTTCTACATCATCGATGGTCTACATGACTGTCTACTTACTTGCCTACTTGGCCGCTTCTTGACTCTATGGAGTCTACTTTCTTTGGGTTTCCTCCATGCTAGAGTTTTTAGGGGATACCTTCCTTGCATGTCTGTGGGCCTGTAAGGAACTTACTTCATGGGCCTTCCTTCATGTGAGAGATCTTGGGGGTTTCCTCCTTGTAGGTCCATGAGCATGTAAGATGCTTTGCTTTTCCAACTTCATAGCTTTAGAAGCTATTGGAGTCCTTCAACATCTCTACGCTTTTAGGTTCTCTCTATGTGTAGTCTACTTCCTCAACGGTTCAAGTATACATTTCTAAACTTTATCTCTTTCTTGATCTACTTTACCAAGCACTCATCAATATTTGTGCTTCCTAAAGTGGGGGAAAAATGTATAAGAGTGAATTTGGACCCCATGTACAAATACCCTTTTTTCCTTCATCCACCTTAGAAAACCAATTTCAGAGGCTTAATTCAACTTAAGCCTGCTTCTTGCATCACACTTGGCACCTGTTTTGAATGTCAGTGGAGGCATTTTTGTCAGGTTTTCCTGTGCGATGAGAAGATGTTCATGTGGTGCACTTACATCCCTAGTAGATTCTTGTGGCTGAACCTACAGAGGTGTTACACTTCCCATTGGGAGTCAATTTTTAATGCCCCCTTCGACTGACTGACCCGAATATGGTCATTTTTTTCATTCCTTCTTCAAATTCACTCCTTGAACATACACTCTGGCTTCTTCACAACTTCAAGCATCTTCTACAATCACTCCACAAGGTTCAACACACTCTGTTGCATCCACTTCAAGCATTCTAGTAGCATTCTTACATTCCATTGCAACCAAAGCAACACTCCATCACTTTGGTAGAGAAATTTTGGGACCACGCCATTGTAATAGAGGCTCAAGTACTCTCATATTCTCCCCCAAGTAGCCTTGACTACTCTTGGTGGAGGTGGTAAGCTTCCCTCTCCTCTCCTCTATCACTTGCTTGAGTTAGCACTTTACTGTTTTGTAGTACTTTAGTGCTCTTTACTACATTGCCCCCTTTATATCATTCTATTGGCTATCCATGGAGGTGGAAACACCTAAATGGGGGTCTGAATGATGCAGGCCCCTACATAGCCACCCAACATTCTCCTCTTTCTTAGTGTGTAGGAGTACATGCTTTTCAAGGAACCAGTTGGTGAATGAGTTCCTTGGTGAGATCCTTCTTTCCTTTCTTATTCTCACATTTTTGCTTTATAATATTAGAGATTATTTCATTTACTTAATCAAATCATTCAGGCCCTTTAGTTAGTTAGTTGGGTCGTTAGCTAGTTTTTCTTGGTTTGACCTCATCTTGACTGTTGTCTAGCCATACGGACACTAGCACACTTTAGAGACCCCAGCACACCACGTTGTCATCTAGAGACCACACTTTCATCCTCAGATAGAGAGCTTCTAGAGGCATAGTGTTGGACTTTAAAACTAGCTCACCTAGCTCCTTACTATGTTTTGGGTTTGTAGAGTGACTGAGAGGCCTCACGGTCCTCGTCACTCTTGCCTTGCACTTACTAACATTACACTTAGCTCAGGTAAGGTAGGGCAGCCACTCGCATATTGAACCTCTATGATTTGGGGTATTGCACGTGGTGGTCCCCCTCTCTTACACAATGGTTAAGAATTTTGCTAGAAATATATGCCTAAATCATCACAGGCTATAACCTCTATTGGAGCCAAGTCAGAGTGACATCTTTAATGTATGGCCGACTAGCATCTTGAATCTTGTTGAACAGTTCCAAGTTGCTGAGACAAGGTTGGTGTCTTGTCGAATGAACTATTGCTATGACAAGAAGCATTCATTGTGACCTCTTACCACGTGGAGATCTCTAGCCGACAGGCCATTCAATCAAGTGTCAGGGAGACTCATAGCAATTGAGGGCTTCAGGGTGACTTGAACACTCGGGAAGAAGTCCCAGCGACAATGGAAGGTCTTGTAAATGGGGATACTATTGAAGTCTTCACGGTGACATAAATGTTTCAGTATGAAGTCTGGGCGATGTGTTTTTGTCTTGTCGACAGCGTTTAGTTTGAAGTCATCTAGGAGACTTGGCTGAAAAGGAATACTATCAGTAAGAAGTCTTACTGATGTGGGAATGTCACATCGACCATATTCATTCAGGGTAACTCAAAGGTCTTGGGAAGAAGTCGCAGCGACCGATGAAGGTCTCACCGACAGGGACACACTTGGAGGCATCGAGGTAACACTAAGGGTTCGCTAAGAACTCTTAGTGATGGACAGAAGTCTTGTCGACCATTCGGTGCTCAATGTAACATAAGGATCTCAGAGTAAAGTCTCAGTGAAGGACATATGTCTTGGTGATAGATGAACACTTTAGAGTAACATAAGATAGCTCATTGAAACCTCTTGGTGATAGTTGAATGTCTTAGTGATGTAGAAGTCTATTGTCAATATGACTTCAGAACCCGGTATGAAGTCCTAGCAAGAAAGGGATGTCCTACCGATGGTATGACTCTTCTGTGTGACTTAGGATATAAATATGTGGTCTCACTGAAGAGCGATAGTCTTTCTGAAAGGAAAACTAAAGTTGTTGTGACTTATGAATAGCGATATGACTCTTGTCGATTGTAAGGACTCTTGGCGATATTGAAAGCTTACTGTGTTGGCATTGAGGAGACACGGTCAGTGTCTCACTGACATGCCAACATAGCTTGAAGCCATTAGACCAAGTGATACTTTCCTATGTGGCATCTTGTGGACCAATCGGAGGAGCCGAATGGGAACCATTGGAAGGCAGTTCATTGTGGCAGTTCTAATAGGAAGCTCAACAGATAGGGAACGACATGAATATAGTTTGTAGTTGTAGAAGCCCGATGGTTTGGTTGATTCGTAGAACAATTGTGTGAATAGTTCAAATTGTATCGAGGGTATGTGTAGGATCATCATGGAAAAAACAAGCCCTTAAGAGTGGCAAAAATTGAGAGAGAATTAGGTGTTAGGCAACTTGACATAAAAGGAATTTGAATAAGTTATCTATATTATTTCAAAATGTGTAATAATGAATGCGTAGAAATTGAATGTAGTTTCTAAAATACTAGGTTTATTTAAAATAAATAAAATCTATTTGGTGAGAATTTGAGAAATTTCAATGCATTAATTACTTAAATTTCAAGGAAAAAATAAAGAAGTAGGTGTCTATCACGACCACTAACCGTAATAAAAATGATATTATTTTTATAATATTGTATATATATAAGTAAGAGGACTCATGCAGATTTGTATATTTTAGTTTTCCAAGTAAATAATTAATTATGAAATTTTATTACAAATTTTAAAAAATATAAAAAATCTTATGTCGACCACCTTAACTTGGTCAAAACTTCATTAAATTTAATTTTTCTTTATTTAATCTATAGTATGTGAATCATATAATGTAACACATGTTTGATTCAAAAAATGTGATACCATTTGAAAGTTATAGATGTTTTCAATCAACCTAATGTCGGGACTTTAGTCGCGAATTCTAATAGAAAATAGTAATAATAATTTATTAAATTCAAATTAAAGAATAGTTTATATTGGTGGAAAGCTGAGAATATCTGTCTAAAACCCTTTCCTTTCATCAATTTGGGTAAAAAGTAAATGCGATACATACCCTACAAAATTACCCATAATATTGCCACTTTTGGCCCCATCATGATCTACTTTTTATACCCATCGGGAGTAATTTCTGATACGTGAAGGCGTAGCTTGAAGGTTCTGTACCAAAGAGATTGATCATTTGGTAGAAGTTGCTATAATGCGGCATGTGAAGATAAATTCGAGGCTACGTATGTAATTATTTATTCTTGTAATACAAAGTGACTTCTCTCTTGGTGTGGTGGGTTTTTCCCTGTGGGAGCTCCCACATAAATCTAGTGTTCATCTGTGTGTGTCAAATACTCTGTTTCTGGTATCTCTTTCATGTGCATCTTAATTGGATTGTAATTGTAATTTTAAAAGGCATCTCTGCATTCTTCCCTGAGGTTTTGACGTTAAGCGAGTTGTTTTGGCATCTAATTTTCCTTACAATTTTATTCATTATTTAGGTCTTTCAGTCATCGTGCTCTTGTTTATCATTTAATATTGCCTAAGTCAAACCAAAATATTTTATGGCAAAGCCTTGAATCTTAAGTCTTTAATCCTGAGGGTTGAGTCTCGTCAACCTAGTGATGTCCCCATTTTAAATTATGCATGTGCATAAAGTTTGTTTTAAAAGAGGGACCGTTCGATGAATTTTCAATGGACGACTATAGTTGCATTTTGAAAGTAAATCCTTGAAGCACTAGACTTGTGAATTGAAACCTCTGGAATAACACTAGAACCTTTGGATTTTAAGAAATCAATGGTTGAGATTTTATTAATTATTTAGATCTTTCAGTCATCATGCTCTTGTTTACCATTTAATATTTCCTAAGTTAGACCAAAATATTTTATGACAAAGCCTTAAATCTTAAGTCTTTAATCCTAAGGGTCAAGTCTCACCAACCTAGCAATGTCCCCATTTTAAAAATAACTTTATTTGCATGTGCACTATGCAGCCATCTTGTCATCTATCACGAGCATAACTTTTAAGCACTTTCTTTTAAGGATTCAAGTGTTGAAATAAATGTTAAATTTTACATCAATGATAGTGGTGAATTTAAAAATGATAAGTGTGATGTCATACTCATTGTGTTCACGCTAACGCCTATATATACTTCACCAACTTGACGTTCTTCATATCATTAATAATATATTTGGATTTGATTTATTTATTCTTTATTCTCAATTAACTGGGATATTATGGAGTCTTCATGGTGTGTCATGCTACCCAAATTTTTTTGGGAGAAAAGAAGGGATGATGCATAAGACAGATGAAAGTTGGGTATGTTTTTACAATTCCTTGTGTGTAGGTTGAGGATGCTATAAGAATAATTGTGGGTAGGGAATGGCTTTAGAACAACCCTCATGCTCTATATTCTGAAGTAGCTTCAGCCTTCTTATCCAATTGCATGGACATTTTGCTCGATAAATATTTGGTGAATATAGTGGAAATATGCTATTTGCAGCCTTTCATTTACTCTATATCTTCATTGGAGTTGGCGCTGGAGCATTACAATTTTGAAAGTTGGTTAGCGCTTGTTGGTGGAATCTTCAGGAAAGTGGAGTTGCATGCTTCTATAGTGCAGGCTCTTGCCATGGTTAATATGAGATGGGGTTTGCTATGTGATATGAAAGTTGAATCATTAAAGAGTCTAGAGTTTTGGAGGAAAGTTTTGGGTGATTCATTTTTCTTCTCTACTATTTGTTTATTAAATTCGATTCACATTCTACTCAAACATCTAGTTGATGGCCTCAGCTAATGTTAAAAAAAAAAATAGTAATGAATTGTGTGATGTGTCACGCGTCTATATTTTAGTGTACAACATAACAATTCTTGTAATATGCACTTTGTAACTAGGTTTTTGTCACAATTAGTGGCTTTTTAACTTTTGGCCACATTGGTTATGTACTATGTACTTTTGTCTTTAGAAATATCTACTTAAATTAAAATAATTTTCATGGCTCCATTCTTGTAAATCCCTTTTGCTTTGGTCAATATAAAAATGTGGCTTTTAAAACTATTAGTAATTATCAACATATAGTTTTGATCATAAGTGAGAAAAATTTATTGTGACATATTAGTGGACATTGATAATGATTAACGTAATGCCGGTATTGGCATGGTGTACTAGTTTAATGGTGGCATTGTTGTTCTTGCCACCAAGGTTCAAACCCCGTTGGGGTGGTATTGTTGAATAGTTGTATTTCAGTTCATAGCTTCGGTCAAAAGCATTTACCCCTTGAATAAAAAGATAATGATTAAGGTAAAACAAGACATTTAATTCTCTCCTTTGAATGTGTCGAATTACTCTACCTTTCATTTATTCTATTGAAATTCTCAATCTTTTTAAAGAAAGTTTGGTTGTGGTACTATGGGCAGAAACATAGATTAATGTCATATGAATAGCTAGAGTGATTGATTGAATAACTTTATATTGAAAAATATATGATATACTATAGAATCGTAGATGATGACATCTATCAATAATCCAGTGATTTAGTGAAACAAGATTTGTAATGATTTCATATCATTTGAGTGGCATTGGCAATTTTGACAATTGACAACTTGTCATCTTGAGGTACAGTTTGCATGTAGCCAAGTTGTTAGTCTATTAGAGTCTAGACATCAATCAAATTAAACATTTAGGTAAATTGTAAATGTTCGGCTTACGTGACACGAACTGATTAAGTTGGATTTTTGGTTTGCATGAATCTTAATTATGACTATATCCAACCTCACATCTACCTCACACGTGACACATGTGAAGTGTACACAGGGACCAGGATGGTAGTGGCACTATTGGTAGAAATTTTGGCCCATAAATAAGGATAGTGAGCATAATTGAAATCATTTGTTGAATTTTCATAAGGGTTTGCATTTTGTAGGGTTAATAACTTAGTAAGGATTCGGGAAGAAGATGATGCAGTATTATTGGGGATACTCTAAATTCTCCTTCCTCAAGTTATGTAGTTACAAAGTAAAAGACCAATTTCCTTCAAGTTCAAAATGGGTGGAATTGGAAAGAAGTTAATTTCATTCACCCAACTTCTCAGACAGGTTTTGAACCAGGATGAGGAGCTTTGGTAGAGATAAGTGTTATCTCAGTGCATGGAAGTTGCAAGTAGAAGATCAGAGCAGTTTTACTACCCCTATCATCTGTATGATTTTGATTTTCAAAGGGGATAAGTAAATTTTGTATCTTCATAGCTCCTAATTCCCTAACATGGTTGGCCAGGCAAGCACCTTGCATTTATTTTCAAACACCATGGCCTACCAAGCAAGCCCCATGCATTTATTTTTAGATCTCATCTTTTGCACTGGAGCAATTTTACAACCCCTCATCTTTTGCATCAGTCTAGTTTTGAAAGGGGCTAAGTACATTTGTATTTTCACAGCTCCCATTTCCCCAGTCTGATTGGCCCCCCTTTCCCCATGCATTTATTTTCAGAGCCCATGTCTGACCTGACAAGTCCCATGCATTTATTTTTAGAGTGCATGGTTGACCTAGAAAGTCCCATTTATTTTTAGAGAAACATGTATTACATTTACATTTTCACCACCAGTCTAGCAGAAGCTTGGTGCTTGCGCTTACATTTGTATTTATACTATGTAATAATGTGAGATGGTAATTCAGTTGTAATAAAATAAATGGTATTGGTTGTGCTATTAATTTGACATTGTAATTCATTTTATTATGTCCTTTGCAAGTTAAATTCTATTAATGTGACATTGTAATTCATTTTATTAAGGCCTTTGCAATGTTAAGTTACCGACCCCTTGGCCTTGATGTCAATCCTAGAACATTAAAGTTTAAAGCAACTTTAAAAACATGTTTATTATTTATATCATAATTCATAAATTACTCAACTGTTCGATGAACATTTGATGTATGGTTGTAGTTGCATTCTAGAGTGAAATGCATAGAGCGCTAGGGTTGCGAACTTAAACCTCTGGAATCACCCTATAACCATTAGATGAACAAAGATCAATAGTTTAGAATTTATTGTCAATGCAGGAGTAAATCATAAATGGCTTGTTTTAAATGTTGTCATCCATGTACTAATTGTGTACTGTGTATTCTGGAAGTAACAAGTAGATTTTTTGGCTTCATTCACTTTAATGTTAAAAAAACAACACTTTCTGTTGCTAAGTGATTTTATTTTGAAGTTAGAGGGTCAGCACAAGGGGATATTTTAATTTTCAATTTTCTCATTGTAGTGCACCACCCTGTTCTGGGTTCCACGGTTCCACTTCCAACAAAGCCATTCCAATAACCCAATTTCAAGAATCAAAATTTAGGTAAGTTAAAGAATTGTTGTGGCTATGTTTCATCATTTGAGTTTTGAAATTTCTTAAAATATTATTTTGTCAAACTTTGAAGTGTAGGTTTAGGGTTAAGGGGCTTAAGAATTAATAAAAATTAAGGACTAATAGGGAATTCACAATTTCACATTGTTTATTGTATTAGTGTGTCTACCACCAGTAACACTAAAGCAATGTCCAATAAAAAAATACATTATGAAAAATTACTTAAAACCCCAGGTTTCACTGATGAATACCATGATATTTATGATCCTAAAACCTATGGTACAGGCATACCTCAAAACTTATATTTTCATCTCAGCATAAGGTTTCAAATCAAATGCAAGTTAATAGTATCAATGCAACATGGGTAACTGGATTAGGGCCCATGATGTTACATGAGGTTTTCCCTTGCCTAGAATTTATCATGGTCTGTACCCTAAATTATGACGATAACAAAGGAGAAATTGTTAGTAAAGATAGCAAAGAATAATTGTTATCCATTAATGCAAAAGATTTTGGAAAAGTGTTGGGGTTTACAATCGAAGAATTTTGAAATGTCCACATTGACCTAGAAAAGATTGCTAGTGATTATAAAGTAGTGGATGAAATGGAGAAAAAATATGTCTTAAATAGAATAGTTCATGATAGAAACAAATTGAAAGGTGATCATAAGAATCCTTATGATTTCTATATTTTTAAACCATGGGTTCATGATACTATTTCTATGCTATCATTTTTCCTCAAACTAGATAGCAATTTGGAAGTGGGTACAAGCCTCCTTTAAATGGTATATAATATCCATTATCGTGTTTCACATGTCAAATATAATTTTATTGGGCACATTGTAGAATCCATGCATAAACAATTTTTAATGATTAAAGGAGGTTCCACCAAGACATTTAGGTTCACAACCTACTTGTGCTATCTATTTTTATTCAAATTTAGTGGAATGTTTCAGACCAACAAGCTTTAGATTCAGCCCTATAGTAATGCTGGGGAAAAGAAAATGGCTCCAGTATATGAATGGACCATTGTGATAAGGATGCATGATTCTCGAAGGAACTACAGTCATTTTGTAGACTACTTTTCAGCTCCATTGCAACAAGCAACTACAAATACTCCAATGCCTAGATTTCCTATGTCATGTAGACACTACATTCAACTAGGAAAATAAATACAATTGGATGATTGGTACTTAATGGAAGAATATACTATGATAAAATTTTATGGATCAGGAGTACAACCATACAAACTTCTCATACATGTGACATAAAGCATTTTTGCTTTGGAATATGTAAGGCAGATATCGAGTGTAATAATGAACTACACTTTACTCGTCAGCAAAAGAAGACCTTATTTCCTTCTTTACCTTTTTCATGTGCAGGGATCACATTCGAGAGAAAAGAATTTAGTGTGGCACATAATCTTTTGAATTTTTTTGATTTTGATGCTACCTGTCACTGGAAGTATTATCCATGTGATACCATTAAATAAATGATTGTGCTCAATAAGAATGTTGCAAGTAGAATTCAACATCAAAGTAAACCCTTGCTTGAAAATTTGAGAAATAAGGATTCTTGGGATAAGGTCAAAATAGCAATGGAGAAAAGTGTTGGTGAGAATGGTATTTATTTTGAACAATTGTTAGTAGAAATTATGGCATTGGATCAAAAGTCAATTATGAGGTACAACAATTTTTATGAAAAAAGACATAAGCCATCTAGTAGAGTAAAAATTCCAAATTCTCTAGAGAAGGAAGTTACAAAAAGAAAATTGGTCGTGCGATAAAAAATTACTAGCACCTTATGGTATATGAGGAAGGAGCTAGGTGATCCAAGAGCTCTTGCAGAGTGTGGAGATAACAAAGAAGATCATGAGTTTAGAAAATTGTGGAATATAGAGCATCCAGATGAACAATTAGATAAAGAAAGTGATGGTGAATCTAATGATTATAGGGAAGAAGAAAGCCATTTCAATTTCAAACTTGGTTTAAGTGAGGCCACAAAAGAAGCATATACTGCATAAGTAGCCACAACCAAAAAAATGGGTTATGAAGGTGGTCCTTTGGGGTCCCAAAGACAAGGCCCTTGGATGGTAGCAAATGTAGAGCATAGAAAACCAATTGATAAATTTGGCCTTCGGGTTGGAGGCGAAAAAGTAGACCTAGGGAATATAGGTCAATTTGTTAGAGCTTCAAATCCTCATCCTCATGGCCAGACACAATCACAACTAGGACATGCCCATGGTGGAGATCTTAGTGCAACTGGCACTGCCTTTGGTGGTGATGGTATGTGTAGTAGTACTAGTAGTTGTCAACATGTGCTACAAAAACAAATTACACACAAGAGGACTACAACACAATATACCATAGAAACACTAGGTGATCAAGGCATACAAAAGAAGCAAAGGATTTTGATAGGTCCAAGTCACACTACCAGTGGATCCACTACAAAGGAGTTATTTCTAGGCACTACCCCACTACTAGTTAGTTTGGTTGTGACATCATTAGCAACTACAAGTACTCCTATTCCTTCTCCATTCAAGCATTCCATTGTTCCTGCGTCCCTAGGTTTTGATTACATTGATGAGTTTAAAAAGAAATCAGAATTGAATAAAAAATAAAAGAAGCAATTGATGGAGAGTGTGTTTGTTGTAACTTTAGATCCTACAACAACCATGGTATTAACCACATTTGACACAGATAAATAAATCATGGAGTACACAATTCTTGTTCCCATAGTTCAAAACAAACCAGAAAATTGGATGGCTCCACTGAATTCCAGCTGAACAATATTCAATTGGATTTTTCTCAACTTAGAAATACTGATAAAATTAATGTATCAAAGAAGAACAATGAATTGGTGTACACATCATTGCTAAAGAAAGATAGAGATAAAAAAATGTTGTAGAATCAAATTGAAAAGTTATAGGAAGACCTAGAAAATGAGAAAGCAAAGAGGAAAACAATAGATAACAAGAGCAATGAATTAGAAAAAAGAATAAAAAAATCTGCCTCTACATCAATAGGCAAAGAGGAGAAGTAGAATTAGACTGTAGTGAATGAACTGAAGCAAAGGCTAGATGAGAGAAACAAGAAATATGATGAAAAATCCACTTCAGATAAATTAAGACTAAGCATTGCGAATGTAAATGCACAGTGGGAACAAAAATTGGAGAAGGAGAGAAAAGGAAATGAAAGATTGGAGGCAAAGTTGATGGAAGCAAAAAATGAAATTAAGTCTTTTCAAAATAAGTTATCTGCATTTCGTAGAGAAATAATGAGGCATATGAAACAAAAACTCTAGGATGAAATAATTTAGAGGATTGATCATTTGTGTGACATGTTTCAATTGATTGATGCTATCAGACAACATCATAAGAAGCTCAACAAATATTTAATGGACAAAAGAAATGTGAGCTAGCATTAGAGAAATCAACAAATCAAATTCAACAAACAGTCTCCAAAGCTAGTGACAATGTTTTGAAATCAAAAGCGATTACTAATTGGCTTGTTACATCAATGACATTGTCATCTATCATTGAAAAATGTTTGAGAATGTGTGAAACAAAGGAATATTTGCATTTGGCTGCAGAAAAGATGAAGAAGGTGGATGGAAAGGTAAGGAACTTCACAGAGCTTGGTTTTCTAGAGGCTTTTGACACAAATGAGTGATTCATTGGAAAGAAATATTTCAGAAAGAAGATGGAGAATGCAAGAAAGATTGATTTGGACTAGTTTTCGTAGAACCCAGATGTGGTGAACTATTTGGATTCCATCAAACCATTGCTAACCCTGAATGAAAAATTGAATGAAGAATCCAAGATAGGTTCCAATTTAAATCATGAATTTTTAACAAATATTCAAGTCAAACAACATCATTTAGAACAAATGACAATTCTGCCACCTAAAGAGTGGAGGTTTCTAGAAAAGTTCATGTAGTGAATTGATTTTTGATAATATGAGTTTCCAAGTTCCAACTCAGCTCTATGCAGAGTTGTCTTTGAGCAAGATTTTGCATTGCCAATGCCTCTATGTATTTGTTCATGTGATAATCAATAAAAAATCTCAAATTTAGACTTCAATAATGTGTTGATGTTTAATTATCTGTATTATTTATTATATCATTTGAAGAAAAAGTTTGGTAGTGGTTTCAACTACTAGATACACTTTAAATGATTGTTGATGTTCATTGTTGTATATGCTGCTAATACTAATGTTAATATGTTATTAAGCTAATAAGCATTGAGTTGAGTGATGAATCACTGAGTACATGTTCATGTTTTACTTTTAACACAAATAAAATATGAACTAGAAGGTGATTTTAATTCTAGACATCCATATTCTTAGTAAAAATGCATTAAAATTCACACGTCAATACTCAATCTCCATGACTACTTAGTAGATCCACTAAACAATTATATGAATTCATGCTTTAATAAAGGTACTTTAGCTAGTTCTTTAAACCAGAGCCAAAATTAAAACATACATCAATGCATAATGGCAAAGAAGATTAATGAAGGATCATTGATCATATTTCATTAATAATTCATGTAAAATGTTACAACTGGCGAGATGATAGACTCAAAATAAGGGAGAAAAACAAGCTTAGTTGCTAGTCCTCCAAATTTTATAACGTTGTCGCGAAGTTCTAAATTTTCATAACTTCCCGATTCCTTAACTTGGTTCACTTTGTTGAGTAACTAAGTTGCATGTCTTTGTTGGTAATATTTGTAGTCAATGGAGGATGAGAGAGTTATTTCAATATAGAAAGACAATGGTGAAGTTCATGCATACGTAACCTTTAAGTTATGGTGTGTGGATTTGTTCTGCTTTTGTTGAGTATTTTTTTGGTGGATTATCTATTATTGGAATTGGAATGGTGTATTTTTCGTTAGTTTCATTATTTTGGTTACTATCACTCAAAGTCACAGTTTTGGTGCTTTTCCTAACCTTAGTTGGTAGTCCTCATATTTTTATAACCTTCTCCCAGAGTTCTAAATTTTCATAACTTCTCAATTCCCCGACATGGTTGATGGTTCACTTTGTTGGGTTGCAAATCTTTCTTGGTCATCTTTCTAATCGGTGGTTCGTAGGTTTCAAAAACTTTGAAACTTCAAACTTTGGTTCTAAGGTTCCAAGTTTCAGTGACCACATGAAATTATGGACTTATCTTTCCATTCAAAGTCATTGTCATTTGACATCTCATTGAATGTTATGTATGGAATAACCTTGAGTTGTTTTTTCAGGAATTTCAAAATGCATGCAGGTTTAAAGGCTATCTTTTCGAGAAATGAAATTCAATGCCGCATTTAATGCATGTCCTCTAAAAAATGATGGAATAAGTGGGTGGAAAAGTTTTACTTAGAAATTTATCCTACATTCTCATTCTTTGCCAAGGCCAGTAATTCTCAAGTGCAAAAATTCTATCTCCATGAATTTTCGCTCATGCAGAGTGGAATTGAAAATAACTGGGTTGGCATTAAACACACATCTTGTTGATGACATAACTTGAGGTGGTGAAACTTTTGATAAGTTTTTCAATTGCACTTCATTCTTCTACAGTCTACTCTTCTAGGTGTTTGTGTGTTTCTTTACGTGTTGGGAGTTCATGCAGTCTGAAATTGGAAATCATTGGCTCGGCGTAAGGGATACCGAGCTCAGACCTTTTAAGTTAGAAGAGTTTTGAGCGTGCTTGGAGAGATGAGAAGTCTGAGATGGATAAAAAATTATTATAAAGTGGGATAGCTCACACTGCAGGGTTTCTAGAATTTGTGTTGAGTGTGGACCTGATAAGTGCATGTGCAAGAAGGTACATTCTAGAGACATGGGAAATTAAATCCGTGGACAAGACTATAATTGTAGAAATTTCTCCTGAAGTTGTTTCCCACACACTAAGGATTCCAGAAAGAGAACCTATAGAAGACATGTCTATCACAATGGCACGTGAATTTTTCAAAGTGAATGAAGACTGGTGTAAGAACTCCATGGCCAAAACTTGGTTGAAGTTTGAAAGGAAAGGTAAGTCGCAACTACCAACTAAACTCAAAAGAGTGCATTTAAAGGAAGAAATTGTAAATGTTATTACTTTATTGCACCACATTGTTGGGAATGCATGAGTTGAGTTATTTGAGGATTGGATGTGCTAGTTTATTTTGATAATTTGTGATGAGAACATTTTCATTGACTGGGTTGAAGTTATTTTCTTCCATTTGAATGAGCAATTAATTAATTTCCATAAGACTGCTACTTTATGTATGTATTTTTTCCTGACGTACATTGTAGCTAGTCAGAGGTTCTTTTGGCTTTGGGTTGGAGCTACAAGGAACCCCAACTTCTGTTATTCCTATGTATAAACACTTTCCTCAGTTCACTAAATAATTTAGAATGGGTGATCAATTTTTGTTGTGTTAATGATGCATTTTTAATGGAGGCCATGAGTAATGTAGATGGAAATCTAAAAATGCACCTTTCCCCTGAATCAATTTCTCTTGTATCAAAATTTGGGAGTTTTTATATCCAATTTGATAAGTGTTCCTATCTAAGAATAGGGGGTTTGAGAAAGCACCATTGAAATTACCTCGGTATCCTAAAGATTTACTAATATTTTGGGAAGTTTATTGACAAGTGGCCATGGTTAATATTAAGTATATGTGAATAGGGAAACAAGGGTATGTATTCCCATTGAAGTCCCCTTGTTTTATGTGCAAAACAAACCAGGTGGCCAGGGGAGATGAAGGAGTTCTCAAAGGAATATTGTTGCAAGGTGTGACCTTTGGTATTCCTTGCAACACTAGTGCTTGGGTTTGTGACATGGTCTAATCGCCTCTTGTGGTTCTTAACCAAAACTTCTATCAGGCATTGACAGGTCGATCTTTTGGTGCAACGACAAGTCCAACAATTGGTATCAGAGCTAGTCACAGGTTCAAATCCCATGTTGCTGGGGGGATTGTTGCAAAGTGTGACCCTTGGTATTCCTTGCAGCACTAGCACTTGGGTTTGTGACATGGTCTAACCACCTCCTGTGGTTCTTAACCAAAGTTTGTATCAGGCATTGACAGGTCGATCTTTTGGTGCAATGACAAGTCCAACAAATATAACCTCTAGTATCTATCTATGAGAGCTAATTTTGATAGTAAGGGATTTTTAAAGCATAATCTCTATGGAGGGACCTTATATCGACATCACCCATCTATCAAAGATTTTTGGGAAGATTGTGTTGATGAGATCAAAGTTTTGAGAAGAGATTATATGAGGCTAATGCTAAAACAGATACAAGATTTTGGTCTATCATTTCAGATTCTTGAAAATGTGGCTGAGGATTCAATAATCATAGATCCTGGATATGAAAAATTTTCCTGATAAATCCCACCCTAGGGTTGAGGGGAGCCAAAGTGAAATTTTAGATATGAGGGTGTGTGCTTCCCTAGTGCTTAAAAGAACCTAGGACTGGTTGGATGGGGAATGGCGGCAAGTTGTTGGTTTTGTTCAAGAGCCTAAGTCATCATAGAAGAATGAACATGGGTCAACAAAAGCATCTAGTGCAAGTGTATCATCGATGAAACCCTTTGTTAGGTCCTCTAGTGCAAATTATCAGCCAGGAGGTAATGGTGATAGGCCAGAAGAAATAGTCAAGTTGAAGACCATCTATGAACAAGACAATGTTCTTTCTCCTACCCCTAAGAAGAAGACCAATCAAGAAAAACTTGTGCCTGTAGATTGTGAAGCTATCTTTAAAAAAATCGCTGAAGATAATATATTTCCTCCTCTGTTTGAATTGCCCTCTTCTCCACCTCTGGTTGATAATCCACCTATCACTCCTAATGCTCCTAAAAAAACTATTAGGGGAAATGAAGATTCTGGTCTGGTAGTAGCCTCCCCAAGATGGCTAAAAAAGGAAGTGAGAAGAAGAGAAAGAATATTCCTACAATGACAGTTAGAGTGTATACAGTTGCAAGGTTACTTCAAATCTCTTCAAAATCTAAGAAAACTAGGAGGATGTCAAGGATGGTGACTGATGCTACTTCTAGAAATCGAATGTTAGAAATTGTTGAGCCCGTGAAGGATTTAAATGAAGATGAAATAACGGAGGCGGACTACAAAGTCACACATGTTGATATGGGGCCTCTAACAATGGAAGGTGATATGTACCATGCCAATTATTTTGTCAATGTCTTGATTAAAAGAGTGAAAGAACAAAGGAAACAAAATATAAAACAACAATCTCAAGTCCTTGCATTGGGTAACTTTATTTCTTCCATGGCCACTCCTCCTACATTTGATGAAGCCTCAAGTTCTCATGTAGAGCTAGAGGGCATCAAAGTGCTCACCATACAACAAATTAAAAAGAATTTTAGCTATTCCAGAGCTACTTGTGAGGGGATTGTTAAAATATCTCAAGAGGCTATCTTCTTTCTGAATAAATCTATGCTCTTTTACACTCAAGTTATTAACAAGAGGAAGGAGTTAGTAACAAAAATTTAGCAGGTCAAAAAAGATCAAACTAGTCTCTATGTGCTCTCTCAAGAAATGAAATAATTGATGTCTATGGATCTGAAGATATTAATTGGTGAGAAAATTGTGAATAATCTGAAGGAGCTAGACCCTTCCTAGTCTAATTCATTGGAATGGAAATTGAATATATATGATAATCTAGTGAAGGAAATTCATAAAACACTTGATCAATATTTTGAAATGTTGGGGGAAATTAAAAAAGATTGTCATATTGTGGGAGTGGAAATTACCGATGAGTTTGATGAAAGGATTATCAATATAAAAGAAATATCTCTGACATTTAGAGAGATATTCAATAAATAAATAGTTGATCCTACTACAATGACATGGGAGTACTTCTCGAAACTCAGTGCAATGTAGATCCACCTCAAGTCTTATAAATTTGGAGAAGAGAAAAGATCTAAGATGTTGGTTGAGTCTAAAATTGCTTTGGGAAAATGAACAACCAGGTTACATATTACTACAATTCCAGGGAGCAAGGACATATTTGCAATTTTCACGAAATATTGAGATTACAGGTCCAGGATGAGGGCATAGGAAAAGGCACTGGGACATGAAGTGGTTGAAGTTCTGGAAGATGAATTTAAAGATGAGGTGGAAAAGTGATGCATAGTTGTTTTTAGCATTTCATGATACTTTCTTTAATTTTAGTTCTTTTAAGTTGAAGAATCTTTTAATTTTTGGGTGTGGTTGTCTTCAAGAAACCATTAGTATAGAAAATTGGTTTATGCTTTAAATATGGGTTTGGTCGATGCAGTTAGGATATTTTGGGAATTTTTTTTTTCCCTCATTAGAGAAAAAAATCTTTTATAATTTCAATTTTATTTTATAGTTATATTTCAATATAGAAACTCATATGGTGAAGTTCATGTAGACATAATCTTTGTGTTGTGGTGTATGGATATATTTTGTTTATTCTGAATATCTTGCCAATGGTTATCTATGTTGGTGTTCTCGATGTTTAATAAATTGCATTGATATTGGATTTTTATCTTTGAATGAATGCTTATTCCAATGGTTGAGTTCAGTTAAAGGGTATGTGCATGATCATCATGGAAAAAATAGGCCCTTAAGTGGCAAAAAAATTAGAAAAATCAGAGTTAGACAACTTGACGTAAAAATTTGAATAAGTTATCTATATTATTTCAAAAATATGTAAGAATAAAATCTATAGAAAATTGAATGTAGTTTCTAAACTACTCAATTTATTTATTTTACTTGGTGAAAATTTAATTTGATTAGTAGTAGCAAATTTCAGGTGGCATAAATGGAATTAATGCAATGGAATACACCTAACCACAATAAAATGATAATATTTTTGGATAATATTTTAGAAATAAGTAGAGGACTCATGTCCAGATGTGATACATATTTTTTTGTAATTTTTTTCCAAGTAAATAATTAATTATGAATTTTTTATTACAAATTTTAAAAATTATAAAAATTTGTATGTCTGACCACCTTAACTTGGTCAAAACTTCATGAAATTCAATTTTTCTTTTTTTAATCCTATAGTATGTGAAGCATAGAATGTCATGCATTTTTTGGATTCCAAAAATGTGATACCATTTGAAAGCTATAGATGTTTTTGAATCAGCCTATCACTCAAGACTTTAGTCGTAATTTAAATAGAAAATGAATAATAATTATTTATTAAATTCAAAGTAAAGTATAATTTACATTGGTGGAAATATGAGAATATCCTTTAAAAACCCTTTTCATTTCATCAATTTTGGGTAGAAAAAAATTCGTTAGCCACATACCCTACAAATACCCATCATATCACCACTTTTTGGCCCATCATGATCCTGCACATACCCTAAAGAAATTTAATAGTTATGAAGTGATTCAACTCTTTGTGATTTAGTTTATAGTTTTATATTGTCATTAATTTCAAATCTTTTTTGGTTAAAAGCTACACCTTTCTTTGTTTTCTAGTTAAAGCACCCTGAATTTCTATTCATTACATATCATAGAAGGTAGCTGCTACCTTATAAAATAAGAAGACAATAGGTATGAAATTTAGTTGATTTGGTAGTTTAACATTTTATTGTTTAAGTTATGTGGATTCCTTTATAATTTATTTATTTTGAACTATTATCTTTTGTTAGCTTATAACTTATAAGTTATGGATGTTGAACTGTTAGCTTCTATTCAAGGAATGGATTAATAATATTCCTTTCTGTTATTTATCAAAGATTGTGTGAATGACAATGCAATAGGAATTTATAAGTAGTGTGATAAGTGTTGTTCTTTAAAAATGATGGAGAATCACATATCAAATTCAATACCATGGAATACAATATAAAATATAAAATATAACAATTTCATGGAATACAACATAAAATATTATCAACTATAGTTTGGAATATGATTTGTAAAATGCAATATAAAATAAAATATCATGAAGTGTAATGATTCAAAATTTTATTCAATACAATATAAAATATCATCAACTACAATATGGAACAATGGAAACTGGTCCATGAAGTGCAATATAAATACCTAAAAGTTGCTAATTCTCTTCCATTTCCCAAATGGAGTCAAGGTCCTCAAACTGGCGTTCATCTTCAGATAAAGTAAAAGAGTCATCTTGAAATTGATTCCAAGTCTTCTCTTCATTTTCTTCGGCTTGTGTCTCAATTTCAACATTCATTGTGTGATTTGTGTCAATGTCATTTGTCCTAGTCCCACTTCCATTGCCACTACCACCAGTACCAGAATTTAGAATTAGAGTGTTGCACAACCTGGTCCTTCTTCTTTCGCATGTCGACCTCCAGATTGCAAGTGCCCTTTCAAAAGGAAAATTAAAGACATTATACGTAGTTCCTTTCAACCTTAAGCAATTTTCCAAATTCTTGTCTAGTTTGTTTCTTAACTTTGATTTAAAAAACCCCAATGTACTGAAAAAATCTCTCATCCTCCACCGACCCCAATATCATTGTTTGACATAAATCGACAAGTTTGAAATATTCTAACATCGAACCATGCAATATTTCACTCTAACCTAAGTTTTTCCAAACCTTTTTTATTGATCCTGGTTCAAAGGAATTCTCCATACCAATGAATTTATATTGGTCCCTTATAGCTATTGCAAAACTCCTAGATTGTTTTCTAAGCCTAGCTTCATTTAAAATTCCTTCTATTTTCTTCTCATTGTATGCTACACTTTTCAAAAATTGTTCATTCAATATTTTTAGTTGATCATGAAAATATTTTGGGTTCTCTCAGTTTTCCAAAAATTGAGGATACACAATACCCATGGCTTCAAGTATTTCATGTCTAGGGAATCTTTCATGAATCTTTGAGGAAGAAGATTTTACAATTTCCCTCAAATTATCACTAACATATTTAACAATGTCATTAAAATATTCCTCCTTAATAGCTACTTCTCTGTTAGAGAGTTTGGTTGTCTTACAATGGTACATTTGTATCTCATATCCATGTACATAGATACATAAATGCCTACTTGCATTAAACGGTAAATAATTATCAAGATTATTCAAATCAGTAATTTTCTGCCACATGAAATAATTTGGGCCATCTTGTGTTAGATCTAGATATAGATGATTGAGGACCAAGCATGTATGTTTACGTAGATTGGCATATTCATTAATATACATAGTTCTATCTTGGGCTTTCTTCACAAGATTTTTCATCACATCCATCATGGGGAGAAAACTAGCTAAATTCAAAAGTTTCTCTTTATTGCTTAACCTATGTAAGAGGTCAGGAGCTTTGTCTATTGTGTTGTGATGCTCGTACATCACTCCAATCAAGGATTGATATTTTGAAAGAACTCGTTGCACCAGTGCATGCAGGGAGATCCATCTGGTATTGACATCCTGGAGAAACTTGTTTCCTGGTGTTATTCCCTCGACAACATTTTGAAATTTTGTGAAACGTTTGGGACTTTGGCAGAAGTATGCATGGATCTCACATACTATATTTTCAACTTTTGATAATATAGGAAACTTTCTTACAATTTTGAATTCTAAATTCATTATGTGGGCCATGCAGTGAATGCCAAGCATGTATAGTGCATAAGTAGTTTGTAACTTTGTGCAAACGCCGGTCCTTTGACCTTGCATCATTGCAGCTCTATTAGCTCATACACACACCAAATTTTTGGCAATTTTAAACTCATCCATACCTAAAATTTCATTCAAATATTTCTTGAATAGTTCAAATAGATTTTGTGATGTTGAATTGTCCTTAATTTTATGAACACAGGGAAGATGAGCTTGGAGAAAATGTCATTCTACAATATACAAATGCATACAAACCCAAGAAGTATTGTCTACCACAGTAACTTCATCTCAAGATAATGTAATGAAATTTGACTCTTTTAATTTCTCCTTTAAATCTTCCTTTTCAACTACAGCAAGACATTTTTCCCATTCCCATCTAGCGTTTACTAACCAATGTGAGAAGGGATAGTGAGGAACATTCAAAAAAGATAATAAACCAAAATATTCTAGGTAGTCTATCATAGGATTCCTTGTGGACAAAATATGAAAAACAACAATCATCTGAATAGTTTTTGACATATTTGCTACTTCCATTACTTTTCCAACTTGAGCCTCAAGTATAGCTTTACATGCAACAATGTTCAACATTATTTTTTCATTCTCTTCATAATCTGTGACATACCTAACATGAAGACATTCTTCCTTTGATTTCCATCTTATGACTGATTGTTCCTTTCCATCTATGATTTGTTTTTCATAAAATTTACTGATATGTTTTTCTACAGTGTCAATCTTTAGTTGCAACATCTTGGATCTTTCTTATTTTCTTGCTACCAACATCATCATCCTCATCCAAGTAAATTATCTCATTCTAGCTAACCAGGCCTAGGGTATCCCTTCAAACATCTTCTATGGTATTTCCATCCTCATTTGATACATTTTGATTTAACTCAATGACAATGTCAACTTGACCTTTCGATGCTGGTGGAGTATTGTGAATGCTACCAATATTTGGTGGAAGAGTTGATGATGTAGCTCCATCTTGACTGGTTGGATCAAAAGATTTGGAAATTCCAAAGTAAGACTAAATGGTATGTCTAAGTTTTGGACATTTTGATGGCCTCCCAGTCTCCTTACCACCCAGAGGAGCGATAGGAGTCTCTTCACCACCCTGACAAGTGCCAAGAGCCTTACCCTTGCTTCTCGAGTCGCACGACATATTGATCTCTCACTTCAAATGAAAAATGGAAAAAAATGTCTTCTTGTTTAAGAAGGACAAAGAATATAGATCCCATTCCCTACTCAATATCATCTTTTAGATTGAAGCAAGAATGGAAAAGAGATAAAGAAAACTTATTATTATAACTAATAACACTATGAAGAAATGATCACTCACCTTTAAGTCTACGTTTTTTGCTTTTGCTGACTTCTGAATCAAGAAGTAGAACCTCATAACTGAAAAAAATGTGTATGAATAAATGATAGTCTCAATTGTATTTATATCAATCCATATTTGGAAAATTCCATAGGATTTTTAAATGGTATATTAAAAATTTGGCGAATCCCATGTGATTATACAATGATACGTTGTAATTTTCAAGGAAAAATGTGTCCTCTAATTTAATTATTTTCTAATGTTATTGGTGAAATAGGTCCTCATAAACAACTATTTATAAAATTTAATTGGAAAAATGGGTCTTCAAAAGAAACTATTTGTAAATTTTAATTGGAAAAATGGGTCCTAATACAATGTTGTTTTAGTAATATTGGCAAATATGTAGGTGTTTTATTATATGCTTCTGAGATTCCAGATGAAAATATTAGTCAGTCCATTTGAAATGCATAGTTTTCTATGGTAATTTTTTTCTTAAATATGCCTTAGAAAAAAAATTGTTGGTGAATGGAAATGCATTGGACTGATAGTCCATAAAATCAGGGCGATTTGGACACACTGTTGGGTATGAATAATTCACCAATTTCGACTTGGCCAATTTCTAGAATTTGCCAATTGGCGAAGATTCACCACTAAATTTTTCCCTGGTGTTGAAAGGTGGTCAACAATAAAACAAAGTGTTTCAAGTTAACTAAACCCTATTTCAAGCTTGGAGACAACCTACAGTCTATTTTATGTAGATTTGACTCTGTGAACCCGACAAGAAGACAATTGCAGATCTGGAGCTACAGGATTGAACTTTGATTTCATAAAATTTTGGATGAGGAGTTATTTTCCATCAGTGGTGAATGAATCACACCTTAAGGTTGAAAAGGGTGATTTTTTCATATTCTAGTTCCCGACTGTTAGAAAGCAGTTTCAGCTATTTTTGTCAATAGCAGGACTGATTCGCCATCAGTGGTGAATGAGTCCCACAGGTGATTTGTATTGATTTGTACCATATTTTAGAGCATTCTAGATTCAACATCCAATTCCCAGGTGCACTTTGTTTGATCTTGTTCAATTCTATTTGCATTAGTTTTCATCTTTATTGCATTTTATGCATATCACATTGTGTTTTCAAACATTCCATATTACATTAGTCATGCATTAATAGTCAATCAATTACATCATTTAGTTGCATTTACAACATTTCATTTAGTCTTAATCACATCACACAATCCTCTATTTGAGTGAACCACCTCAATTTTGGGGTTCTATCTCTTTCCTTTTAGGTGAAAGATCCTAAGAGTGCAAGAGAAGTCTATAAAACACACACCAAAATTGTTGGTTCAAAATCACACACAAAGGAGAGGTAAAAATGTTTTTGGGTTAGTGGATAGGGGGTTTCCTTGGTCAAACCCTATTTTGGTAATCAAACCTTGAAATAGAATGAAATAGAAATGGAGAATGATGAATGAACAAAATATAATGTTGCAACTCACCAAACCCTATCAATGAAGTGTTGTGAACATGTATGAAGTGGCTCCAATGGAAGTGGATCTTGAGTCTTGCTTGAAGGTGATAGATCTTGAATGAAATGCTAGCTTGAATAATAAAACCCTACATCACAATTGTTAGCTCCAAAACAAACATGATGCATGAAGTTCTTTACATGATGATTGATGCATAAATTCTACTCTAAAATGCTTGATAATCTTCTCTTGAATACTCTTGAATGATCTTGAGAACTCAAACTTGCTATAAGGATGAACACTTGAATGCTTGGGGCGAAAATGAGAGAAATAAACTTGTATTTTTACTCAATTATGCAAGAATTCCCAAAATTACAAAACTATAAGATGAAATTAGATGTAGGATGATTAAATACCACTAAAAATTTGAATTAGTTTTAATTTTGTGCCACACGAGACTCTTCACCCAAGGTGGCGAATGATTCCCACTAGGAATAATTTTTGGGACCATTTTTTAAAATGCTTAGAAAGGTGTAAAATCAGGTTCAGGACCAAAAAATCTACATGGGACTCATTTTTCCAAGCTCGTGAATGAGTCCCAGATAACTAGATTTGGGCCATTCAAGCCTGAAACACCTGAATTATCATTGGGTACTAATTTGTGTTAGGATTATCCTTGAAAAGATGCATAAAATGGGGCTTGTGGATACAAAATAAGGCCAATTAAAGCATAATAAATCCCAATTATTAATGATAACCCTATAAAAGTGTGAAAGTGTCTTACAACACTTTACAACACTTAGAATAAGGCACAAATAAGCTCATTTAGTTCACAAGAGCCCAAGACCTAATGTGAATATGTTAGACATATTACAACATAAAATCAAGGCCAAGTGAGGGGGACCTTTTTCTGTCATTACACAAAATATTTACCCTAGTAGAGGATATTTTCAGATGTTCATCACACTCCATGGTTATATTTTGTATGTAGCTTCATCACAAATAGGGGAGGCATCAAGAGAAGAAAAAATATGAGTTTCATGGTTACTAATGATTAAATCCTTTCATTAAAATATATTTTCCCAAATGGTAGGAGCATTAGGGAAGGGAGTAACAAGATTTTAATGACTCTCAATAAGTGTATCTTATAACTCCAAATTATCTTGTTTGCATCTAGGAGAGATATTAGGAGAAGAAAAAGGTTGATTATAATGGTTATTTACAACTACATCCTCATGTCCCATAATGTCCTCCCAAGTAGGAGAGGTAGGATTGTCATAGCTCTCAATCATTGAATCTCTTATAACCAACATATCCTTCTCACAAATATTATTTTCATGATTGTCTATAATTGTATCCTCTTTCAATAAAGCATTCACACAAGTAGGGGAGGTGTTGGGAGATGAATGCAGACTAGGTAAAGTAGTGTCAATGGTCTCATCTTCTTGTATCATAATATCTTCCCAAGGTAGAGGAGGAAAGGAATAAAAAAGACCTTCATGATTCCCTCCAATTCTATCTTATTTCATGAAGATACCTTCGTCACAAATAGGAGAGGTATCAAGAGAAGAACAACTATGATTATGATTATTTTCTATGCTTACATCCTCTTTTACTAAAAACTTCTTAGAAATAGGAGAGATATTAGGGGATGAAGGGATGATGGGCACTATGGTAGCATGGAACATGTTAGAAAGCTCAATCTCTTTCACTAATATATTCTCATGAATAACATGCTTTCTAATGCATTTTGGTTTGCAAACATGAAAAATAAAGATACTAGCATTTGTGAAAAGTAATCTATACTAACTCAAAATGGAAAGAGACTTAAAATGCAATGTAATGAACTATAATGAAATGTGTAAATGCAATTTTGAATTTTGACAATGCACTAAATGAAGCAAATTAAGATAGATCTAATGAATTTAATGAAATATAAAATCACAAAAATGTAATAGCAATAAACAGAAGCATAAAACAAAGATTTTAGATTCCAAAAAATTCAGATGAATACCTAATCAGGGACTCATTCACCACCTTGGGTGAATGGATCCTAGATGACGATTTTGGAAATGTTTTTGACTGATTTTTAAGTGCTTTTCAATGAGTTTCAGATGCCAAAATATGGAATTTAGATCTGATTAGGGACTCATTCCCCGCCTTGCACGAATGGGTCCCATACCAAGGTTTTAAAAAGGTGAAAATTGTAATTTTTAAGTTGTTTTATGTGGTTTTTGTGCCCAGTTTCAAACTCTATCTATTGTGATAGAAATTTCTAGAATTTGATGACCTAATACAAGTGAAATGAAGGGTAGATGATGACTTTTATGAAACTTTTTTAAATTTAATTTTGCTTCAATTTTTGAATATGAATGATGAAAAGTATACTAATATGCACAAACAATATGCAAAATCAATGTAATATGCATGGAAATTTTGGAATTTTTTAGATTTAAACAATGAAAGAATGGAAATTTAAACCCCTATATGCAATGCAAACTAATGCAATTTTAAATAACCCTAAATGTAATGCAACTAGTGCAAACCTAATGCAAACTATTGCAAAAATAAGATCTAGGGTTTAAACACAATCCAAATAAGAAGTGAGAATGTTCAAAACTTGGGTTCACCAAAATAGAATATAGAAAAAGAGGTTCACCATCAATAGGGTATCAATGATGAATCTAATTTTCACTAGGCGTGTGTTTCATTCAATTATGTGTGCAATATGATGTAACTAAGGTTTATAAATTAAACCTAACTATTATAATAAAAAAGGTAGGTTTTAAGAGGGTCAAATGATATGTACCTTCTTGGTAAAGTGTTGTTTTGGGGCCCACTGAGGACTCATTCACCTTTAGTGGTGAATGGGTCCCTGTTAGGGTTTTTGGAAAGTGCTTTCTAGGTTTTTTTCTTCTTAGTCTACAACTCCAGATTCCACATGTTCACTACTTCATGCCTCACTAAGGACTCATTTTCCTTTAGTGGTGAATGGGTCCCTATTAGAGTTTTGAAAAACTAAATTCTTGGTTTTTTACTTCAATATCTGCACTCTCATCTCCTTGGTTCTCAACTCCCAAAAACTTGAAAAAAATAAATTCAACCTTGTGTTCGTGTTCTTGCAATATAGGTGACAACTTTGACAATTTTTGCTCCAATATTTTTCTCCACTTGATCTTCAACCTAGAAACCTTGGAATGTAAATCTACAAACTAACATGAAGTGACCTTGTAGAATGTATATCTTGATCTTGATTAGATATGAAAATTTTCTTGCAAATATATCTTCAATGCTACATCAACACACATTAGCTCAACCACATGTTTGATTCGCTATTCCTTTGACATGATGATATAAACATGAATTGATCCAATAAAACTTCAATAATATTCCTTTGAATTCCCTTTAAATTCTCTTGAAGTGCTCTAATTATCTTGTGAATGTACTCTTATGATCACTTGAACTTGTTAGGTGAAACATTGTGAATTAACCTTATATTTATACTAAATCTAAGAATTAAAATCGAAATTCAAATAAGCCAAGAGGACATCAGATCTAGGATTAAAAATCATTAAAATACCATCAAAAATAAATTAAAAAGGGGGTTTCCTAGGCAAGGAGGACCCATTCGGCATCTTGGAGGAATGGGTCCTAACACAATTTCCTAGGACCTAGCATCAGTGAGGTCAATAAATATCAAAAGCCCATCTCAAGTATGCCAAGAAAGGGGTGTCCTAAGTTAGGAAAAGCCATCTCAATAATTGCCAAATTTATAGGATACTAACTTTTCCTATGTAAGTGTTATGAAATATCATTAATGGGTGTCGGGACAGATCCTTGAAAATTGTAATTAATAAGGCTTGAATTTGAATTAAAGGGCTAATTAAGCTCAATTAACCATAATTAATTAAATAATCCCTATAATAGTGTGAAAGTGTAATAAAATTCTTTATAACACCCTAAATAAGGCACAATTAAGTACATTTTATCATTAATTATACATTCCTAAACTAAGCATGAAAAAGGGTTACTTTTTTCGATACTACATCAATGGACGAGTTGCAATAAAAAATTATCCTCTATGATTTTAAATTTTTTTTTTTCATTCTTATAACATTTGAAAGAGTGACTTAAGGTAAAAATTAGGAAAAAAATACTTATAAATATAGTGGAAATTAAAACCAAATTAGGGTATGTGCATGATCATCGTGGAAAAAATAGGTGCTTTAGTGGCGATGAAAATTTAGAAAAATCAGAGTTAGACAACTTGACGTAAAAATTTGAATAAATTATCTATATTATTTCAAAAATATGTAAGAATAGAATCTATATAAAATTGAATGTAGTTTCTAAACTACTAGGTTTATTTAAAAAAAAATCTATTTGGTGAAAATTTGAAATTTCAATCGCATTAGTACTTAAATTTTAGGGAAAACATATGAAGTAGGTGTTTGTCTTACCACCCTAACCACAATAAAATGATAATATATTTTATAATATTTTAGATATAAGTAGAGGACTCATGTCCCGATGTGATGAATATTTATTTGTAATTTTTTTCCAAGTAAATAATTAATTATGGTATTTTTTACTACAACTTTTAAAAAATATAAAACTTTGTATGTCTGACCACCTTAACTTGGTAAAAAAGTCATGAAATTCATTTATTTTTAATCCTATAGTATGTGAAGCATAGAATGTGACACATGTTTCATATTCAAAAAATGTGATCCGTTTGAAAGCTATAGATATTTTTTCAACCAGACCTATCAATCCGGGACTTTTGTCATAATTCAAATAGAAAATGAATAATAATTATTTATTAAATTAAAAGTAAAGCATAATTTATATTGGTGGAAATTTGAGAATCTCCTTTAAAAACCCTTTTTGTTTCATCAATTTTGGGTAAAAAAAATTCATCAGCCACATACCCTACACATACCCATTAAAGTTGTCACTTCCATGTGGATCTATTTCACATTATAGAATATAAATTTTTATTAAGAAATAATAAAATATGTAATTGTAAATATTATTCATTGTATATTTTATTATTATTCTTCACATAAAGTCCTTATAAGATTATTTTTAGCCAAATATACCAAAAATTCTATGAATTCTATTGTAACCCTACACACCATACCAATACATTCCTACACTTGCATTTCTCATGCAAGGCTATAAATTTTCACACAAAAGGGAAATCCAACATATAATATTATTCACAATGTAGTTTATGATGACTTCACATAAAAATGAAAAGATATTAGATTATTTCTAGACCATGTTACATTAATCCCTATTAGTTTCCCTACCAACTTAAAATATGTAGTTATCACTTTGTATCATTTACTTCATCAATATTTTGCATATAATTGCATCTAAGATTCTTACCATATATGAAACCTAAAAAAATCAATCTCATTATGTTCCTCCATGTTTGGTTGAAATAGTCATCTATAATCACGATTCATTTATATCACTATGCACTTCATGCTAACCGAATTGTTAGGTTTAACAAGAATAGAAAATAGGTTTATTTATACACCTACATAGTATTAATATTTATAACACATGGAAAATTACACACATTTTGATCAATAATCACATTTAATTGAACCACTAAAAATTAGCTCATGAATAAAAAACATTAAATAAATAGTAAAATGTGATATAATCATAGATTAAAATAAAGTACCTAAAATTGTGCCATATATTACCACATAAAAATAATTATGTTGTACATTAAATATCTACTCATATATGACTATGTAAAGAATTATATTTTTTCATCACAAGTGATTCTCAAATAATTTTTACGTCATATCCTATTTTCCAAAGTTGTCCCTCATACCACATAAAGCTATAATATTCTTACTATATTTATATGCATGTATATACATGTGTATACATACATATATGTATTATGAAAAAATGTCGTTGTGTATATTTTCACAATTAATTTAGGAGTAATTAGTGATAAATTGGATTTGATATCACCTTGATCTAGTGTTGTGATTAGTTTTACACATCCACATTAGGTTTTGGGCCCTTCTAAGCTAAATAAACTTAACTTTTCCCTAATCTAATGTTGTAAAGTGTATTTAATGACACGTTCACATTAAATTTAGGAGTGTTGTAAATTAAGTGGACCTAATCTAGTGATGTAATGTGTTCTACACATTCACATTGGATTTAGGGCCCTTTTTAGCTAAATAGACCTATTTTTGGCTTAATTTACTATTGTAAAGTGTATTTATTTATACTTTAACATTATATTTTGGGCCCTATTGCATTTATGACCTCCATATCATCAGTAATATTCCTCTAAAACCCTATATTGTGCATCTCAATAGAAAACCCAAAAAAATCAACAAATAAGCTTAATTTACACAACCCTAGACACTTTAGCAATCAAAATAGTACCTTTGGGACTGATTCACCACTTTGGGTGAATGAGTCACATCCAGGTGGGACCCATTTGCCATAGATAGGGAATGAGTCCCATTTGGCCTACTTTCAATGTTTTGAGCAAGAAAAATTAGGTTTTAAGTTTAAATTTTGTGTATGTCAACCCCTGGGATCTAATACATGAGATATTAGATGCATTGCCTATATAAATGATCTTTCAAATCATTATTTCATAAATCCTACATGATATCTATCCAAGCACTCAAGAGCTAAGCATTCCAAGAATTCATAAGATCATCAAGAGAGCATTCAAGAGTAGAATTATTCATCAATTGTTGTAGCAATTAAAGATCCCTCATCATGCCAAGCATGTCATTGAGCTAGTGTTGTGATGTAGCATTGAAGGTCCAAGATCAAGCATTGTTCTACTCCTATTGTCAAGATCAAGATCTACATCCTTCATGGCCATTTCATGTTGAGTTACAAATTTACAAGACATCATTTACGAGGCATCATTCAATGTATTATTATCCATGATTCATGTTCTTTTTTTCATGTTTCATGCCTTCATTTCATTGTCTCATCATTTTCTTTAATTACCTACAAGGGGTTTGACCAAGGAAAACCCCTATTCCCTAACAATCAACACACACTCTGTCTCTCTCTCTCTCTGTCTCTCTGTCTCTCTCTCTCTCTCTCTCTCTCTCTCTGTCTCTCTCTCTTTGTGTAATTTCAAATATAGTTGCTTTGAAGACTTGAAGGAACATTGAAGATTAGGTTACAAGCTTGGAGAATTTTTTTGTAGTTTTCTCCCCACTTGCAAGTTCATAATCTTCACAAAAATTCATCTATAGGTCCGAAATTAATAGTTTCAAATCCAAAAACAAAGTGGAATAGAAAGAGAACACATTGATGACAAGATTCAGACATTGAAATTCTAGAAAACCCTAACTAGACTCATTCACCCAGATTGGCAAATGAGTCTCGATTTAGGCCAGTCTTGAGATTTTTGCAGATTTCTTATACCCATTTTCCCAAAACATGTTCTTCTGCAAAAACCATGATCTAGAACTAATTCACCTAGAATGGTGAATGAGTCCCAGAAGGCCAAAAATTTAGGTTATTCAGCATTTAAGACCTCCATTCAAGCTCTATCAGGTTTCTAGGTGCTCCTTTGTACTTTTCCAGTTTGTTGTTCTGATTTATTTGCATTTGTAGGTAATTTATTCATGTTTCAAGGATTACTAGGTTTTTTCTTTAGATCTTACATTTTATACATATTTCCAAGACCTACCTTGGTGGTGAACCCCTTATTTGTTTACAATCAGCCCCTAGGACAACCCTATTGTAAGATGTCTTTCCCCTTTCTTCATTGGTTTGAGATCTCTATGGTTACCCTTGAATGAAATTGGAGAAGTGGGTGTGCTCTATGTCAGGACTAAAACCATATGATAGCACGATACCACTTTTTCATCATTTCATTTTCATCAACGTGCATTTAGAACATTATAATTATGATTTGGAGCACATCATCATCCTAGATTTGGATTGCATTAACATTGCATTAGGATTTGCATTAGTTAACTTGCATTCTAGGGTTTCCAAATTTTGCATTAGTGAAAGTTCATATAGCTTACATTTTTGCATCTCATTTCATTTAAATTCATACAAAATATGCATTTTCACTTAGGATTTAGAGCATACAACATAGAAAGGACAAAAATCACTTAATTTTTTTTATTTTTTATTTTTTATTTTAAAACCTGAACTAGGACTCATTCACCCCTCTAGGAAAATAAAACCCAGTCTAGATTTTAAACTGGCTTTTACAACATTAAAAACCTCATTTTTGTGCTTCATAATCCTCTTGGTAACATATACTATAAGTCTAGAAAGTTTTGGTAACATTTTTTTTATGCATCTAGGTCAAAAACATCAATTTAGGGTACTCATTTTCTAAATCATTTCAATAACAAGCATCATTAGATCTGAAAATGTTCACATTTTTTAAACTTTGCATCATATGGATAAAATTACTTTTCCCTTTTTCATATACAATGTTTACATTCATAAATTTTTACATAAGTTTGATAAAAGTGCTTTTCATTTTTGGATACACATTTTTTGCATTCTTAAAGTTTTGCATACATTGGATAAAAGTAATTTTCATCTTTGGATATGCATTGTTTTCATTCTTAAAGCATTCCATAAGATGGTTAAAAGTTCTTTTCATTTTTATTCAATTAATGTTAGTACCTTACCTTTCTAGGAATTCTAAGAAAAAGTTCATATCCCCTCCCTATGAGAGTGTTTTAGTGAAAGAGAATACAACCTTGGACATTTCTAATGATCATATTCATTATTCTCCAAATATCTCTCCTATTGGCGAAGAAAATATTTTAGTGTTAGAAGAACCAATCAATGAGAGTTTTGAGAATCCTAGTTTTTTCTCTCCTTCTACCCCTCTTATTAGGCAAGAAATTGATGAAAAATAAGAAACAACCATAGGTAATCATGATGATAACATAACACAACAAGAATCCATTGAAACTTCAACTAGCTTATATTCATCTACCAACATCTTCCCCTCTTATGATAATTTTTTATAGGATGAAAACGTAAGTGAGGAGGATATGTTGGTGTTTGATGATCAAACCTTTAAGGTCTATAACAACCCTCTCTATGATCATTCTCCTACCTATCCTATTTTCGAAGACATTAGGGAACAAATGAATGAAATCATAAATGATCATTGCAATCACATTTGTTCTTCTCCTAGTATTTCTCATAGTTGTGAAGAAGATAATGTGATGTTAGAAAATACAAACGATGAAATTCATGGGAATCTTGATTTCATATCTTCCCCTAGAGAAAACATTAGTGAACAAGGAAACACCATCATTGACAAGCAAGAAAATCCAACCATTGATCATTCCCCTACTTATGATGAACTCATTTTAGAAGAACCAATCCTTGAATGTCAAGAAAATTTGGTTAGTAGTTCTCCTAAAAACTCTCCCCCTAGGGAGGATATCATGGTGCAAGAAAATGACAACAATAGTAATGTGACTTCCTTGAATTGTAGTGAAAACATGATACTAGATTGTCCTTTATTAGAAGTACATCAAACCAAGACCAGAGGTTATGAATGTACAAGTGTCCATTAGATCCCTCTAGATTAATGGATCTCCTACATTTCTTGTAGGACATCCTTTGAACCCTCTAATTCTTTACTCCCTTCACAATGATCACAAAGTCAAAATGAACCTGAGCTTATCCATTACCCACCTAAGAATAATGTGTCATAACAACCGAGTCATAATACCATTTCTCATACATATAAAAATAGAAACAATCTACAACCAAGATAAACACCTTCAACATCCCTTCCATTTCATAATCCTATCCTACTTGGTCCCCCTCTTTTTCCATACACAGTGGAAAGGAATATGATATTGTTGAACAACTTATGAAAACTCCCACTAAGATATCATTCTGGGACCTTATTCAAGCCTCCCCCACTAGCATAACATGATTTAAAGTTACTTGCAACAAGTTTATATCCCTTATAATGTACAATTGAATGACATAGTAGCCCCGATTCAAGGAAAAAATGTACATTATTTTCTAGCAAAGCGAGCTCCCTGCTTTAGAAGTGAAAAAAAAATGTGACACTTTCATGATAATAGCTAAATATAATCAAACAGGAATAAAAAGAACCCTTGTATAAAATGGATCTACTCTTAATGTGTGTAGTGTAAAGCTTTTGGATAGGCTTTGTGTGGATAAATAAAAACTTCAATTTGATTCTTTATCTATTAAGGGAATTGACAATATAGGAAAAAAATCACTTGATATGATCACTTTTCCCATTAGAACTAGAAAGGTTACATTACAAACCCTGATCCATGTTATTCCTCATCATCTTTCATATTATCTCATTTTAGGAAAATTTTGGATTCATGTAATGAATGGAGTTCCTTCTACCCTTCATCATAAAATGAAGTATGTCTACAACAACAAAGTGTACACATTAGACACCGATAATGAGTCTTACAGTGTTTTACAACTCAAGAAAAACAAGGAGAATCCTTTGAAAACATTGACACCAGTGCAAGTAGAACCCATGAAAGAGAAAGACAATGAAAAACACATTAATGAAGTCACTAAGCTATTAGAAGATGATTGGGGTTCCTTAGATTTCACACCAAAATTCATGGGAGAATACAATATCATAAACAAAGATTCCAAAAAGGAAAAAGAATATGTGGTAAATTTAACAAAAAATTTTGAAGACCCTTCAAAAGCATCCACCTCAACCACTTTAGAAAAAAATAGAACAAATTACATAAAAAACTTTGATGAACTTAATTACGAACAACCGCCAAAACTGAAAGTGGTGAAGAAACTCTATGGTAGAGGTTATGATCTTATGAAACAACTTGGATATCATGGAAAAGGATGTGGTGCTATAGAATTAGGTATGTGTGTCCCTATAGAACCTAACACACAAGAAACAACTAATGGTCTTGGTTATTGTCCCTTAAAAGAAACAAACAAGCCTTCACTCAATATCAACACTCTAACAAAAGTTTCCTCTAAGGGTGTGTCTAGGATTATCATGAAAAACATAAGCCCTTAAGTGGCAATAAAATTCAGAAAAAACAATGTTAGGCAACTTGACGTAAAAATTTGAATAAGTTATCTATATTATTTCAAAAATATGTAACAATAGAATATGTAGCAAATTGAATGTAGTTTCTAAACTACTAGGTTTATTTGAAAAAAAATCTATTTGGTGAAAATTTAAAATTTCAATGTAGCACTTAAATTTCAGAAAAAATAAGTAGTTGTCCGACCACCCTAACCACAATAAACTGATAATATTATTTTATAATATTTTAGATATAAGTAGAGGACTCATGTCCCGATGTGATGTATATTTTTTGTAATTATTTTCCAAGAAAATAATTAATTATGATTTTTTATTACAACTTTTAAAAAATATAAAAAACTCGTATGTCTGACCACCTTAACTTGGTCAAAACTTCATGAAATTCAATTTATTTTTTAATCCTATAGTATGTGAAGCATAGAATATGATGCATGTTTCAGATTCAAAAAATGTGATACTGTTTGAAAGCTATAGATTTTTTTCAATCAACCTATCAATAAGGACTTTAGTTGTAAGTCAAATAGAAAATGAATAATAATTATTTATTAAATTCAAAGTAAAGCATAATTTATATTGGTGGAAAGCTGAGAATCACCTTTAAAAACCATTTTCATTTCATCAATTTTGGGTTAAAAAAAAGTCATCAGCCACATACTCTGCACATACCCATCATATCGCCACTTTTTGGCCCATCATGATCCTGCATATACCCCTAAGCCAACTTTAACATTAGAGAATTTTGAACTGATAGACACTAGTGGTCCTGATTGTTACCATTTGAAAGAAACACAAAAAACACATAAATATTTTCTTAAGATCAATTTCATCACGGAAAACACTAATGGTTGGAGTTCATTAGATTTTACAGCCTCCTTTCAGGGAGAGTACAAAATATTGCAATCTAAAGAGTCTTGTGTAAGTATGCTATATGATACTAAGAAAGAGATATATTTTTTAGAAAATAATGAAAAATCCTCTACTTTTGATCAACAGAGTATCTTGACAAGACTCCTCCAAGATCATATGATATCTCTCCCTCAAAGAAAACAAAAGAAATTTTACTACAAGAATTCATTTTGTGCATATCATAGAGTTCATGGTCATGCTACTAATGAATGTAAGGATTTAAGTGATAAAATTCAACATCTTAAGGAGTGTGGTGCTCTTGCTTGTGTTGAAGAACCTAGTTCCTCTAATTGATATTGATTTTCACTCTAGCATGTTTCTCATCAATTGTTTCGACTCATCCTTGTCCTACACTAATTGGGGGAAAGGAGTTAAGTAGCCTTGTCCTTGTATGTCACTTGTCATTTGTTTTGGCTAGTTGATCACCTTTCATGTAAATATAAGAGAAATCTTGGGATGTGGACGGCATGCCTTTTGATCACTCACATGTGACATACTTATTCATTATGTATTTTGATTCAGAAACATATGAATTGGCATAGGGCTTTTCTAATAAGCTCTTGTGCACACAGAAAAAGTATCCCTTTTTGTTTGCTTGATTTGAGATTAATTGATAACAAATTAGACTTAATGAGGCCTTGATTTAGTGTTGTGAGGTGTTTTACACATCCACATTAGGTCTTGGACCCTTACAAATAGAATAAAATGCATCTAACAATGTTTTGTAAAGGTGTTTTAAAGTGTTGTAAATGACTTTCACACTTTTCTAGACTCTTATTAAACATCTAAGTCTAATGAACCTATTTTTCCAATTATAAAATGTATTTAATGGCATTTTCACATTAATCTAGAAGGCTTGTAAATTAAACTTGAATTTGATGTAGTGTTGTAATGTGTTTTACACATTCACATTGGATGTTGTGTCTTTCTAGGTTGTATGGACCCTATTGTAATGATGTAAAGTGTATTTAATCACACTTTTACATGAACTTTATGTCCTTGGCCTTATTTATCATTTATATTATCATTAATAGGCCCCTATGACCCCATATTGTGCATTCTAAGGTATAATTTGATTAAATAATTGAAAAAGTCACCATATAAACCTGATTTCCTTACTTCCTAACATTCCAGCTAGCAAAATGGACCCTATGGGACCCATTCACCATTAGGGGAAAATCAGTCCCATCCAGGTGGGACCCATTCACCCTTGATGGCGAATGAGTCCCATTTGATCCATTTTCGGGGTTTAAATGGGAAATTTTGGAATTTAAGTTTATTTTTCCTTCATGTCAGCCTTGGGGATCAAATTAATAGGTAAATTAGATGGATTTCCTATAAATACAAGATTTTAAACCCTAATTAATAATAAATTCAACTCATTCATCATTTTTCTTCCACCTCAAGTCAAGCAAGCTAGGGTTTTATCATTTCAAGCCATCAAGATAGCTTCCTAAGACATCCAAGTGCAGTTTCCTCATCTTTTGTTGTAGAAATTAGAGATCAAACATCATGGAATGTCTCTAACTCCATTGATTCACGATTCATCATGTTATTTCTTCATTTTGGTTTAATTACCTAAAAAGGGGTTTGACAAAGGAAAACCCTTGTGCCCTTACAATCAACAAGTGTTTCCTCTTTACATATGATTTGTAGGTCTTGTGTGTAGATTTAGCAAAGAAAAAAGGTGGAAAAGTCTTCATCAATTTGTAAAAGATCTTCAAGGTGGTGAAATCCCTAAAATAAGCCTGGAGAACACTTACAGAATAGATTATGCAATTTTTGGTATGGACATCTAAGGAGCATAAAGAGTAGACTAAAGGCTACAGATTCCAACTTTGAGTTTTCAAAAATTTAGAGGTGGACTAATTTTCCATTAGTGTCAACTTAGTCCCACTGCTAGACCAGAAAAAGGGTATTATGTAGTTCTGAGTACCCAGTTCTTTGAAACATGTTCTGATAGATTTTTTCAGAAACATGACTAATTCGTCTAGAATGGCGAATTAGTTCCAGTGGGATTTTTAAGTGTCCTCTACAACATTCCAGACCTCCAGATGCACACCTTCTATTTCATTATTTTATGTTATTATTTTTTTACATTCTTAGTTCATTTTGCATATCTCAATGTGTTTTCATACAACTTGTGTTTCAATAGTTTTACGTTAATTATTAATATATTTCATTAGTTATTTACATTTAGATCATCTCATCTAGGCATATTGCATCCATTTTACATTAATATTTGAATGTATACATTGCATTTTGGCCCATCTTTCCTCTTTTAGGTGAAAAACCCTAAAAGGGCTAGAAAGCATTCGGGTGCCAAAACCTTTGTCTAAATTTTGGTCAACTTTCTTTTCGAATACTTTCTTTTCTTATTTGGATTCCTTCATCATCCTACATCTAGATTCCATTGATTTTGCATTAGGTTTTTCAAATTTTTGCATTAGTGAAAGTGCATATAGGTTGCATTTTTGCATCTCAAATCAGTAAAAATTTCTAAAATTCTACATTTGCATCTTAGGTTTGCATCATACAACAAAAAAGACATCAAAATTAGTCAAAAATTTCTGAATATTCTAAAAAAAATCCCTACTGGGACTCATTCGTCACCTTGGGCAAATTAGTCCCTTTTCACCCTTGAAACTGCCTTATACATAGCTGAAAATCTTATTTTAAAGATTTTGTTTGCTGCACTTACCTACTTGTATCAGTTGGATGAGTTTCTGTTCCATGCTTTTCATTACATCTAGCTTAAATTACCTCATTTCATGAATTATTTAATTTTGACTTTGCATTTACAACATTTCATCTTTCAAGTTGTTGCATAATATAATTAGAAAATTACCTTGGTGAAAATGAAAAAAAGAACCTTGTATTTATATTCAATCATGCAATAATTCTTGAAATTACAATACTACAAGCTGACATCAGATCTAGGAGGATAAAATCTAACCAAAAATTTGAATTAATTTTGATTTTGAGCCACACAGGACTCATTCACCTAAGGTGGCGAATGAGTCCCACCAGGCCTAAATTTTGGGACCAATTTTAAAAATGCTTAGAAATGTGTGAAACTAGGATCGAAACCCAAAAATATGGGTGGGACTCATTCGTCCAGGGTGGTGAATGAGTCCCAAAACACTAAATCTAGGCCATTCAACCCTGAAACACCTGAATTATCATTCGGTAATGATTGGTGTCAAGATTATCCTCGAAAAGATGCATTAAATGAGACTTGCAGATACAAAATAGGGCCAAATAAAGCATAAGGAGTCCCAATTATTAATGAAAATCCTAGAAAAGTGTGAAAGTGTGTTACACTCTAGATAAGGAATGATTAAGGTTTAAAAGAGGTTTATTAGTTTTAGTTATTTCATAAAACTTTAGAAATGTGTGAAAGTGTATTACAACACTCCACAACACTTTAGCAAGGTACCATTTAAATTCATTTGTTCACAAGGGCCAAGGAATTAATGTGAATGTGTAAAAGACATTGCAACACTAAATCAAGGCACTATTAAGCTTAATTCACAAGGAGGACCCAAACAAGCAAGGAAAAGTAGAAGGGATACTTTTTCCATTACCATAAACTGTAATTTGCTATTTTAGATTAGAATCTAGAAATTATAGAAATTAACTCAGAAATCTATAAAAAAAATCTTAAAAACTATCATTTAGGACCCATTTGCTCTAGGGTGAATGAGTCCCTAATCAGGGTCATTTCCTAGCTTTCTGGGTATTAAAAATTCATTTCTATATTCTTGTTTGTTGTTTTCTAGGGTGAATGCATTGTGTGATTTCAAAATTGCATTTACAAGACATAATTTTCAAGTTTTTGCATAGTGTAACTAGAAAATTACCTTGTTTAGAATCTAAAAATTACATTTACATATTGCATTCTAGATCATTGCATTGCATTTTACCCTCTTTCCATTTTGAGTTGACATTAAGTTCATGAAACTTGTATCAACATTACAACTTGGTGTGCTATTAGCAATATTGTTGTGAGACGTAGTTCAAGACTCGTGTCATCCTATAATACACCATTCGTCATTGATCTTGAGTTTTCTAACTCTCTTTCTAATAGTGTTGATAATCAATCCCTTATGGATCATAGCCTACATACCTCATTTCTAATGACTTCCTTACCTACATCCAATGTACATGATGTTGTTAATAATAACATCCCTACAATGACTAGTTGTGCTCAAGCTTTGGGGTATACTCAAATCCATGGTAGAAATTTCATTCCTCCTATAGTCCCCACTTCTATTCTTACATACACTAGTACTCATGTTACCACAACCATTCAACCTACAAGAATTGTCAACACTTCCTGAGGTATTTCCATTGGGAATCCTTCTATCTTTGTTCATTCAAATCTCATATATCCTCAACCATCTCCCCTTACAAACCTCCAATTAACTTTCCCTCCGCAAACACACACCACTCCACTTTATTCCTCTTCATCTCATAATACCAATACTAATCTCATCATTTTCAAAATTATGCAAAACATGTCAGCCCTTCAATAAAAAATCACCATCCTAAATCAAAACAACAATGGCCAACATTCATAATACATCAAAACTTATCTATTATCCCTAGAGATATTGAGAACACAAATGCCACAAGGTATAGAGGTTCCTAGATTTGAGAAATATGGTGAGAAAGGAGATCGTGTTAGCCATGTTTCCACTTACACAATCTTGTGTAGTGATTTCATTTTTGAAGATAAACTCTTGGCTAAGCTATTTCCTAGATCCTTGAAAGATACTACTTTAGAGTGTTTTTTCTCCTTACCAAATAATTCATTTCATTCATTAAATAAACTCATTGATTCCTTTTACAGCCACTTCCAAATTCATATGGGTCCCAAGACAACTTTAGCTAACCTGATGAAATGTAAACAAAAGGATGATGAGAAAATCAGTTATTTCATAGCATGATATCAAATGCTTTATTCACAAATAAAAATTGTGATTCATGATTCTGACCTTAAAAGAATATTTATTTCCAATTTGCATGACCAAATTCAAACAAAGCTTGAGATGATGAGAATTCCCTCCTTCACACAGTTATGCATAGCCCTTTGTGATTATCATAATTTGATTAGTAGTCGTGGTGTGAAAAATCCACCTAGCCATCCTCAAAAGTTTGAATTCGCACCTCAAAAGAGTTACCAACCTTTCAACAAATAGAATAGGGGATTCTTACAACTTAATTCCCCTCAACCAAATCAACAAGTTGATAACCAAGTGGTTGCTATAAAGATGACAAATCCTTTTTCCTTTAGGGATAGGAATAGACAATTTACCCCTCTACCTGACACCCTTCATAGTATCATGTTGTGGATCTTGAACAAGAATATTATTTCCTTCACTCATTTCAAAGCTCCTGATCCTAATAAACCATTACCCTCAAACTATAGATGAAATGATTATTTCCAATTTCACCAACAAAATGGACATGATATAGAACACTGTAAGTGTCTTAAACATCTTGTCCAAGACCTCATTGATTCTAATTGACTTCAAATTGGAGGTGTGGACAATTTTAAGGTAATAAGTCTATAGCTCCTCCTAACCAAAATGTACAATTTTTTACAGATCCCATGCCAAAACATACTATTTCATTTGTCAAAGCTAGGGGAAAAAAGAATGATGTGATCAATGTTGACACGAATGATGAAAACACAAAAGATGGAAATGAGGATAAAATGGTTAAAGCAGTGTCACTTATTGAAGCTAAACCTCATAAGGGACAAACCAAAATGCCCCTTGATAATGCTTTCTCACAAAATGAAATAATCAAACATGCACTTGATGGTCTTCTTTACATAGTTGGAATAATCAATGACAAACCTATTAATGGGTGTACCATAGCAAAATGGATCTTTGGACATTTTCACATGGTCATTTAGGTCTTTTTCTTGTGATGCTTGACTTATTTTTCTTAGATTTAATGTTGCAATGTAACTTATGCATTCACACTAGGTCTTGAATATTCAAATTATGATGTATTTTGAAGGTGTTGTGAAGTGTTGTAACACATTTGTACACTTTTCTAGACTCTTCTTATTATAACTCATCTAAATATTCCCTGTTTATCCCTTACCAAGTACTATTTCAAACTGTTGTAAAGTCTTGTAACATACTTTCACACTTTTCTAGGCTTGTCATCACTAATTACACCTTTCTTATGCTTTATTTGGACCCTTTATGCACATATAGACCTTAATTAAGTGTATTTGTGAATATAAACCCAAAAAACATCATTAAATACAAGGGTATGTGTAGGATCATCATGGAAAAAATAGGCCCTTAAGTCGTGAAAAATTTAGAAAAATTAGCGTTAGGCAATTTCACGTAAAAATTTGAATAAGTTATCTATATTATTTCAAAAACATGTAAGAATAGAATCTGTAGCAAATTGAATGTAGTTTCTAAACTACTAGATTTTTTGAAAAAAAATCTATATGGTGAAAAATTTGAAATTTCAATGCAATAGTACTTAAATTTTAGGGAAAAAATAAGTAGGTGTCTGTCTGACCACCCTAACCACAATAAAATGATAAAAAATTCTATAGGATTTTAGATATAAGTAGAGGACTCATGTCCAAATGTGATGCATATTTTTTTGTAATTTTTTTCCAAGTAAATAATTAATTATGATTTTTTTTTACAACTTTTAAAAAATATTAAAATATGTATGTCTAACCACCTTAACTTGGTCAAAACTTCATGAAATTCTTTTTTTTAAAATCCTATATTATGCAAAGCATAGAATGTGACGCATGTTTCAGATTCAAAAAATGTGATATCATTTGAAAGCTATAGATGTTTTTCAGTCAACCTATTAATGAAGACTTTAGTCATAATTCAAATAGAAAATGAATTATAATAATTATTTATTAAATTCAATGTAAATAATAATTTATATTGGTGGAAAGCTGAGAATATCCTTTAAAAACCCTTTCCATTTCATTAATTTTAGGTTAAAAAAAGTCATCGGCCACATACCCTACACATACCCATCATATCGCCACTTTTTGGCCCATCATCATCCTACACTATGTAACCACAACTTAATTCCACACACCCACTTGCAAGTATTGAGTGGAACCCATTTTCCATGGGTGGTGAATGAGTCCCTCTTGGCAAAAAATTCAAATTTTCTTCAGGATATTATTCATTAAGACCTTATGTTGGCCTGTGATGTATTTTCAGGTAATTAGGGAATAAGGGTGTATAAATAAGTGTTTTTCCATCCATTTTAACCCCCTATTCACCCATTCATTCAAGCATTCATCTCATTCACTCATTAACATTCTTGCATTCAATCCATCAATCAATCAAGCAATTATCAAGCATCTCAGAGCAACCATTGCCATATCTTCATATTTCAACAACAAGGGTTTGGTGAGTTTAGGACACTTGAATTTTTTTTATTCATCATTCCTTTCTTATTTTCATTTCATTTCTTTATCAACGGTTTGATTACCAAAATGGGATTTGACCAAGGGAAATCCATATACTCTAACCATTAACCATTTTCCCCCTCTTTGCATGCGTGTTTGCAAGTCTTGTAGGCATATTTGTCAAAGAAATAGGTGTTGAAAAGTGGTCAAAAATTCATCAAAGCTATTCAAGTCAATGAAACCCTAATTCAAGCTTGGAGACAACATTCAACCTGTTTTCTGCATATTTTTTTTTGTCAACCTGATAAGAAGACAAGTGCAGATCTGGACCCATAGAGTTGACCCCTAAATTTGTAGATTTTTGGACGAGGACTGACTCGCCATCAATGGTGAATGAGTTCCACTACTAGGCTGGAAAATTTAATTTCTTCTTATTTTAGTTCCTGACAGTCAAAAACTAGTTTCAGGATAGTTTACCAGAAGCAAGACTGATTCACCATTAGTGGTGAATGAATCCTAGTAGTCATCAACAGTGAATTTTGTCAAATTCTAGAATCTTTAGACATCAAAATTCCATCTCCAGGTGCACTCTATTAAGTCTCCTTCAATTTTGATTTCATTTGTGCATGTTTATAGTTCATTTCTACATATCACACTATGTTTTCAAACACTTCATATTTCTTAAGTTTTGCATAAATAATCAATCAATTTTATCAGTTTTCTACATTTAGGACATTGAATTTAGGCATATTTACATTATCCTTGCATTATTTTGAGTGCACCACCTAGGATTTTGGCCTATCTCTCTCCTTTTAGGTGAAAACCCCTAATTGAGCAAGAGAGTACATAGCCTCCAAAAATATTTGGTTCATTTTGGTGAACCTGCATATTGAAAATTATCTTTCTTATTTGCATTGCCTTTACATCCTAGGACTCACAACATTATCTTTTGCATTAGCCTTTGCATTTTTCTTGCATCCTAGGGTTTCCAAACTTGCATTAGTGAATATCTCATATATATTTCATTTTTGCACTTCAAAACATTACAAAAACTCAGATTCTGCATTTGCACCTTAATTTTGTATTAGAAAAGCATAAAAATCACTTTAAATTTTCTAAAAAACCATAAAAAATTTATCGCCTTGACTCATTTGCCACCTTGGGCGAATCAGTCTAGTTGCACATTTTGAACTGCATTTTTAGGCATGTTTTGGAAAATTTATGCATCACAATTTTCTACTATTACTTTCTGTCATACTTTCCATTTTATTTTTTTATCCACTTTCTTGCATATTATTTTACTTTCATTCACTTTCATCATTTCTTTTTGCTTTAATAATTTTTGGAATTCATTAAAATCCTTAGTGGACATATCAAATTGTTCCTTTGGTTGTGATCCTAATGACCTTGAGCTTCCTCATGCTCCTTCAACTCCTCATGATTGTCCTCCTTGTGATGTTGACATCATTGGAGAAGACGATAATAGCATGAATAAGTTCTTAAATGAATGCCTTGACAACCTTGAAGCCAATGCATCCTTTTACCCATCCATGAAGTCACAAGACCTTCCTACTGTCTCACGCCCTGATATGTTTGGTTACTTACATCCTGAAATGAACAAAGGACCTAAGTTCCCTTCATCAGGTGGACCTCATTCCTCTAAACAAGCAACTCCTCAACCATTCTATGATAAAAAGGCTACAAGAACACCAATCAACCTTGAAGAAACATATGGAAAAGGTTTTACTATCTTAAGAAAATAAGGATGTGACACAACAACTGAATGTGACATTCACCAACTGTTATAACAACCAATAGATTAAAACACCACAAGGTTAGGATATCAAGAGCCTCCTCATGATAACAAGCCTCCTTTTGAATATTGGATACTTCATGATGATGGTACGGTGATTGTTGATTCCCCTCGTGACTTGAATGTTCTCCTTCCACGTGAACAACCCTTACATGATTCCAATGACTAGGATGCTAGGATCCCTATGGGTCCTCTTTCTCCTTCAATTCATGAAAAGGTGAACCTAGTAAACACAAACGACCTTAAAATTTGAAAAAACTAAAGTTTCCTCTCCATCCACCACCTAAATGTGAAAGGAAATTCCAAATTATTTTGAATATGTCTTATACTCTTACCACCTTCCAATAGGTTGGTCATTCGTCCTAAAGATTCCAACATACCATATTGTAAATATCATCGTGTTCTTTGACATTACAGCAATGAATGTTAGACATTGAAGGACATACTGAACAAGTATCACTACACTGATACTGACTATTATCCTATCATTCCATAGTACTTTATCACCAATCTTATCATGCAATAGTTGAAGAATTTTCCATTCTCACTATTTGCATGATCCTTCCCATCATCAATCTTGGCTCATTCTTTCCTTACACTCAGTGGGGGAAAGAGGTTGTTAGTCTTGTCCTAGTAATACATTTGTCCTTGTCTCTTAACTGCGTTATTTACCTTCCACTTATACTACTTGAGATTGTAAAGTGAATAAATCGATTAATGGTTGACTTACATTTACATTACTAGCCTTTTTACATTTTCCTTTTTCTTTTTCTTTTATGTGATTGTATGTATGTATTGTTTTCCCCCATGATGTGCACTTTATGTTCTCCCTCTCTTTGTGCACTTCCTCTATTTGTACCTATATTCTTCTATGTCATACTTTATCTTTTCCTTTTTGCTTTTGTTTTGTGTTTTCCTTTTGGGGATGACAAAAAGCGTTGAGAGTCTCTTTCATGTTGACCCAATCAGTCCCTTTTCCTTTTTTTTTTACTTTGTCTTTCCTTGAGTTCTCCTTTTGGGGATGACACAAGGCATTAAGACTGAAATGTCTCCTTCATGTTGACCCGAAAGCTTTTCCTTTTATTTTTCCTTTTCATTTATTTTCGCTTTTGTTTCTCCTTTTAGGGACGATGCAAAGTGTTGAGACCACAATGCCTCTTCCATGTTGATGCAAAACATATTTTTTCTTTTTTTTTGTTTTCGCTCTCTTTGTATCCTTCTTCCAGTTATATGTATTCAGGGAATGATGATAGTTTCAAGGTCTTTCATACAAACATTGTAGCAATGAACATACTAA
>VDFB02058242.1:146505121-146736691 GCA_007258455.2 Sequoia sempervirens
TTATAGAATTGACTTCAGTAACCCGACAAGCAGACATTTCCAAATCTGGTGTTGTAGAGTTGTATCCTATTTTTTTAAAAATTTGGGAGAGGCCTGAGTTTCCACGAATTTCAAATGAGTCCCACCTTAGGACTTAAAATTTGAATTTTGTCAGATTCTAGATCTCGACGGTCAGAAACCAACTTCCAACACTTTTTCACTAAGAGGGGGACTAATTTGCCACCTTGAGTAAATGAGTCCCACTCTTAAAATTTAGTGACTTCAATCAGCATTCACAACATTCTAGATTCATCACACTTTACCTACATGGACTTTGATTTAGCTCATTTCTTTCTATTCTGCATATTTGTTTTATTTACTTCATTGTTTGTATATCACAATGTGTTTTCAAACATAGCTTTAATTTCACTTTTGCACTCATATTCATTCATTTAGATCAGTCAATTACATTTTTCTAACTTCATTTAGATTAGACAACATTACATACATTTTTATTTTAGAGAACCATTAGCATTTTTGGCTCCTATCTCTGTCCTTTTAGGTGCAAAACCCTAAGAGTCCAAGAGAAGTCTTAGGAGCCCAAGAATCAGTGGTTCATTTTGGTGAACCTGAATTTTGAACACTCTTGCATTTCTGATTTCATTTGTAATTACATCCTACATTACTTTTTCATTAACATTCAATTAGGATATTGTTTTGTTTTTGCATTCTAGGACTTTTCATATTGCATTAGTGAAAACTTCATTTAGGTTTCATTTTTGCATTGCATCTCATTGAAAAAACTCAAAATCTGCATTTTGCAACTTTTTTTTCATTATGTAGAGCATTCAAATCATATTAAAATTTTTGAAAAACACACAAAAGCTTCATATTGGGATTCATTTTCCACCCAGGGTGAATCAATCCCTCTGCACTTTTTTAATAGAATTTATGGCATTTTTTTAGCATTTTTCTGCATTTTTATTTTCTATAGATAGATCTTTGTTATAGTTAGCATAATTTCTTTTATTGGAATTTTAGAACTCATAGATTAGCTTTCATTTGCATTCACCCATCATTTGTGGTACTTGTATGAGTGCTTGGTGCCCCGTTGATAATACTTTAGTGAGAAGAAGTTCTAGACTCATGACATCCCATGATAGCACTTTCATTGTGGACCTTGGGATCTCATGAGTTCCTACTCCTAGTATCAATAATGGTGCATTAGGCACTAACAATACCACTTCCATGCCTTCACCTTTCCATCCAATGAATGTTGACACTCAAAAAAATTCCCTCGCACAAGAAAAGGTCATTAATATTCATGAGGATTTTGCACATTTACAACAAGACTTTTCACTTGAAAACATTTCCACCACTGCCATACCTTCCATTGACAATCTTCATCATTTTATTGAAAGTGATGATGGCTTACAAGTGATGGAGAGAATTTGCTGAGATTTACAATAAACATGCCTCTTCTAATGCTCAATAAGCAAAAAATTCGTATAAGCCAAGAAGGACCTCAAGTTCTTCCCCCTTCAACCATAACATCCATACCAACTTATACCAATCCATAAGTCCACACATCTATGCATCGAGTTAATTATGCGGCTACTTCTCTCCCAATTCCACCTAGCATTCATACTTCTCTTGTGACATCGTAAGTCCCTTCCACCACCTTCATACCCCTTAGCATTCCTTTCACTTCCCCTAAAACCACTTACACTCCATCACCATTTTCTCTTTCACCTGAACCCACTTACCCTGATCCTATTCTTACACAATTCATTAGCATTGTTTCATCCATGCAACACCAAATTTCCACAATTAGCCAAGGTAAAACTTCTCCATCCACATATCATGTCCATAGCAACCCCTTATCCCTAGAAATATTATGTACCCCAATGCCACAAGGGATAGAAATTCCTTGGTTGAGAAATACAAAGGAAAAGGAGACCCTATAAATCATGTTAATGCTTATACAACTTTGTGTAGTGACTTTATCCTTGATGATAAAGTTTAAGATAAAATTTTCACAAGCACCTTCAAATATACTACATTAGAATTGTTTTCCAACTTGCCTAATCATTCCATCCATTATTTTAATGAATTGGTGGATGCTTTCATAAGTCACTTTCAATTTTACATGACACCTAAAAATACAATGGCTAGCCTCATGAGATGTAGACAAAACACAGATGAAAAAGTAATAGATTTTATCTCATCATACCTATCCTTGTATGCTCAAATTGATGTCAATATTCCTATTGCACATCTACAAAAGATGTTTATCAAAAACTTGCACACAACCTTCAGGATAAATTAACTATGATGAAATTCTCTTCATTCATGCATTTATGTACAACCTTGTGTGACTACCAAAACATAGTTTCAAGTCATGATTCCAAATCCACTTCTACCCGAGCTGAAAAACGTGAACACAACAATCAAAACCAGAATAACATACAAAACTTCCACCAACCAAATAAAGGCTTTTTACAGTTCAATCCACCTCCTCAACCACAACTGCAACCACCAACTCCACCTGTTCCAAATCAAGTGGCAACTATTAAAGTAGGGGTGCCTTATACCTAAGGGGATTTGAAGAAACAATTTACACCCCTACCTGATACCCCTCATAACACAATGAACCAATTAATTCAACAATTCATACTCACTTTTCCACTTGTTAGACCATTCAATCCAAATGAGCCCTTACCACCTACCTTCAAACCTAGCGTTTATTGTCATTTTCATTGCCAAAATGGACATGACATTGAACATTGAAAGCATCTGAAACATTTAGTTCAAGACCTCATTGATTGAGGCCACTTGTCCATTGTAGGTGTTAATGATCAAGGCAATAAGTTTGTTGCACCTGCTAACCAAAACTTGTGAATTTTCACCAACCCTATGCTTGAACAAACCAGTACTTCATTTGTCAAGGCTACCAAACCTTCAAATTCTAATGTAATGACTATTGATACAAATAATGAACAACATGATACAAATCCTCCTGAAATTAGTCCTATGGATGAACTCATGGGTGTGATAGACATTATCCCTCATAAGGGCCAAGACACTAAATCTCTTGATATCATTTTTTCTGCTAAAGACATTCTACAAAATCTTCCTAATGGTCCTCTCTACATAGCTGACAAGATCTATGATAAGCCCAGTAATGGATTATTAATAGACTCTGCTTGTGGTGAGAACGTGATCATAGACGAGTTTCTAGTATTACATTAGCTATATCAAGATGATTATAATAAACCCACTGGATGGATTAAAACACATACTAGTTTTGCATGCCTACAATCAGATTAATCGTGCTACCCCTACAGATAGAACCTAAAACTTTGGATTTAACATTTTCAATTATTCTACAATCTAACCAATTTCGTTTGCGGCTAGGCCACCCTTGGCTTTGCTCAATGAAATTACTCCCCTCAGTTGTTCACAAGTGTTTGAAGTTTCCACATGAAAATGAGATACTCACTATACACCATAGTGGCTTTAACCACTTATCTTCCAAAGGTAAATTTTCATTCAAAGCCTTTTGGCCTACACCCATGGAACCCATCACTCCTCAAAAGCATTTCTTTTTCATTTCCTATCAAAATTTTAAAGAAAAAAATATAGCCAAATTGTCTCTTCATAACACAACCCCATCCACTTCTACACCTCCTATCATAGATGAAACCATGCTTCACCCTGATTCTGACATTGCTCAAACCATACAACCTCCTGAACAACCCCCACACACTTCCCTACCATAATTTAAGCAACCAAGGGAAAATTAAAATAATCTTGTCATGCCTCCTCAAATTAAACAAGTGTATAAAGAAAGGAGAAAGTGATTGGTCGATATTCTTAAGTTTCTTTTATTCTTCCTTCTTTCAAAGTAGAAGCTATGATGACTCAATCCGCTCTTACACCTCAACAACTCCAAAATAGAATTAAGCAAAACCGCGGTGCTAGGGAATGCAGGTGTCGTTGTCATCTCCTTACTCATCAATCTTGTATGGAAGAAAATAAAGAAAGTAAACCTCCACCTATAAAAAAAGTAATAGATGACCACCCTCCTTCTCCTGACCCACCACAAGATAGTCCAATACAACAATCACAACAAAATGAACCAATCTGATAGCCACAGCTTTTGATACATCCATCCTTAGAAATCACCCTTCGTCCTCCCATCATCATTAATCTTGATGATGATGACGATGTGATGATAGCCAAAATAGATGAAGAAGTGCATAATGAATTAAATTATCTATTTTTATCTACAACGAGCTTAAGAGATAAGTCTTCTCCACCAAGTGAAGAACCTGGTACAAATTCTAGTTCGACACTTGTAATTATTCCTTTAGATAGTCATCATCCCTCACATTACACTAAATATGATTAGGAGGAAAATGACTTGTTAGATGGTTGACTTGCATTCACCTAGCTAGCCTTTTTCCTTTTATCCTTTTCCCTTTCTTTGATTTTCTTTTCATATGCATATCATGTTACCCCTATTGTGTGTTTGATGTTCCCTATCTTTGTACACTTCTTCTATTCTTATCTCTATTCTTCCATTTTTCATGCCTTGTCTTTTTCTCTTTTTGTTTTGTGTTCTCCTTTTGGGGATGAAGCAAAGCATTGAGATGCCATATGTCTCTCCCATGTTGACCCAAAAGTTCCTTTTCTTTTTTGCATATGTCTTGTTTTTTCCTTTTGAGGTTGAAGCAAAGCATTGAGACACCCTATGTCTCTTCCATGTTGACCCAAACCATCTCTTTTCCTTTTTACTTTCTCTTTTCTTGTTTTTTTTCTTTTGGGGATGATCCAAGGCATTGAGAACACAGTGTCTCCTTCATGTTGACCCAAAATCTTTTTCATTTCCTTTCACCTTTTCATTTTCTTTTCACTTGTGTTTTCCTTTTGGGGACAATGCAAGGTGTCGAGAGCACAATGTCTCTTCCATGTTTACCCAAAGTGGACTTTTATTTTCTTTTGTTTCTTCTCTCTTTGTGTCATTATTATAGTTCTGTGTGCTTTCGGTAATGATGACAATTTTGAATTCTTTCATAAAAACATTGCATGTTCAATGAACATACTGACCCCAAATCCATAGATCTCTTATGTGTTTGGCATGCTCTTTTCTAGTGGGAAACTCCCTCTCTTTTCTTTTCATTTTCATAGACATGATGCAGCCTCACTTTAAAACATATGACTTGGAATAGGGATTTCCAAGTTGGCTCTCATGTCTTGTTTTCTTTTTTCTTTTTCTTCCCTTTGCTACTTTAAAGTAATTGCTCACAGAACAATGTGTAGCAATTCCTTTAAATTGGGGGGCATACATTACCATGCTTCATTTGCATTCTTGGTTTCTAGTGCATCCTTGTTGTTTACATGATGTGTTTGTCACTTTGTGGATGATGTTGGGTGTGATGTACTTCATAAGTGTGATCTATCTCATGATATTACATTCCTCTTAGTGGCCTAATGCAATGTACTACATACCCTAAGTTATGAATATACTATTTTTTGATTGGTCCTCTCTTGGAGACATTAGACATAATGTTCCCTAAGTGACTGACCCTGCATGAATTGATCAAGACTTTTTTGAACATCTTTTCACATTTTACATTTTACATCTTTACATTTTTACATTTTTTCATTTTGAACTTTTTGCCACTTGCATAGCACAACTTCCATGGCTATGGTACCTTTCTTTTTGTTCATGATCATTTTCCTTGTGGCACCTTTTTAAAATTATCAAGTGGTATAACTTTAATATGGTTGAGCATGAAGCCCACCTAGTGGCAGGAATTTTCCTGATACCCACCGTCGTGTTTGTGAGTGCATACCAACTAGCATATGTATCTCACCTTGTTGGGAATTCTCACCCTATAGACAACTTTTTTTTGGCCCTAGAGTGAGTACAGTTGGGCCTTCTCACCCTGCGGACAACCAAAAGTTTCATGGCCCCAAAGTGAGTACACATTCTCTTTTTCAAATATTCATCCTAGATATCATCCATAACTATTTGGATTGATGATCGAAGCTTCATCCAATTCTTTCTCAACACTTGTGTGTTCCTTTTCTCTTATGTTTAGTTTGCTATGGGATCTTGATCATCCCTCTTGATCATTTTATTCCATCTTAATAATGTTATTGTCATTTTCATGGCCTTTTAGGTCTTGTTTAATGGTGTTGGAATAAGTTTTCTCTGATTTTATGTTGTAACATGGCTTGAACATGCATATTTAGGTGGTAAAATTCAAATAATGACATCTTGTGAAGGTGTTGTGAAGTTTTGTAAGACATTTCTACATTCTTCTAGACTCTATTCAATGCAAATCACCTAAAAATAACATTTTCATCACTAAACATGTCCTATTTTGAAGTGTACTAAAGTTGTGTAAATAGCTTTCATTTTTTTCTAGGCATAACTTCACTATTTATCCCCTTCTCATGCCCACATATAAATTAATTAAGTGTATTTTTGAGTATTATCCTGACAAACAACATTAAATGCAACATTTTTCCTAACACATATTTTTAGGTCCTAGGTGGGACTCATTCTCATGGGTGGTGAATGAGTCCCCCTTGGCCCCAAATTCAAATTATTTTAAATTTCCTTTTAGGATTTTGTTCAAAATCACTTGATGTCACCCTGTGATGAGGTATGACTAGGTAACTAAGGAATAAGTGTGTATAAATAAGTGATTTTCACCTCATTTCAACCCTCAATCATCAAGTTCACTTATCCACCTATTCACTCAACCATTCAACCATTTTGTATCTTTTCAAGTACTATTCAAGAACTTTGGAGCATCCATAGACACTACTTCATACTTGCTTCATCATGGGTTTGGTATGTTGATAACATTTTCATTTTATTAGTTTATCTTTCTCTTTCATTCCATTGTTTTATTAAGGGTTTGATTACCAAAAGTGGGGTTTGACCAAGGCAAACCCCTATTCACTAACCCTCAACCATTTTTCCCCTATTACATGTTTGTTTGAAACATTTTGTGTGTAGATTTGACAATATTTTAGGTGTTAAAGATTTGTTTACAAGTTAACTCAAGTGTATTTCAAGCTTGGAGAAGGTTTTATGTCTGTTTTTTGTAGAATTGACTTCAGTAACCTAACAAGAAGATATTTCTAGATCTGGTGTTGCAAAGTTGTCTCCTAATTTTTTAGAAATTTGGGAGAGGACTGATTCGTTACCATTGGTGAATGAGTCCCACCTTATGACTGAAAATATGAATTTTGTTAGATTCCAAATCCCAATAGTCAGAAACTAGCCTTCAACACTTTTCGATTAGGAGGACTGATTTCCCACCTTGGGAAAATGAGTCGCAGTGTCAAAATTTAGTGACTTCAATCAGCATTCACAACATTCCAGATTCATCACACTTTACCCAGGTGCACTCTGATTTAGCTCATTTCTTTTTGTTCTGCATATTTCTTTTATTCTTCATTGTTTGCATATCACAATGTCTTTTCAAACATAGCTTTAATTTCACTTTTGCACTCATATTTATTCATTTAGATCAGTCAATTGTATTTAATTAACTTCATTTAACATAGACCACATTACATACATCTTAATTTGAGTGAACCAATAGCATTTTTGGCTCCTATCTCTCTTCTTTTAGGTGCAAAACCCTAAGATTGCAAGAGAAATCTTAGGAGCCCAAAAATAAATGATTCAACCTTGAATCTTGGATATTCCTACAAACGTAGTCTCTTAAACACACAAGGGGCCTTATTTTCAAGGCACCTATAAACAACCTAACATTGCATTTAGAAGGGATGGTTCCTATTTGCAAATGGTGGCCATTAGACAAGAAAAACTTCTATCACTCAACCTTCCATTCATCACCACCAAAGTTTTTGAAGGACCAGCCAATAAAGCAATAATAACAAGAAAGGTAGGAAACAATAATAACAAGTTTGCAGTAGGCACAATAAAAAAGCAGTACAAACTTATAGAATCAGGGTCTAGAGGCTTGTGGATGGAATTCTTAGAGCCAAAAATTGTAGCATGACCTATAGGAGGTGACACAAAATCAATTTTTGGAGGCATTGGAGACCCATCCATGGAGCCCGATTCCATAGATATACTTCTAGGAACCTTTAAAGGCAACACATATTCCAATTGTAGTTGATTGATTGACAACTCTATACCATAGTAAAAATCAAAGATTAATGTATTACAACATTCAATTCCAAATAGTAGACAACTTAGAAATAGTAAAAATATTTGAGGCTGCCTATCTATGTCTGCATGGAATTTTCTTGCTATATTTCTATAAATACCTACCTGCAAACATTTGTATATGTTGCTACTTGCTACCTTCATCTTTTTCAATAGAAACAATGGAATATAGAATAACAATAATGAATATCCTTAAGTACATATATGGATTGAATTTTTCCTTTGTCTACACATTTTAAAAAGCACAAGGGTATGTGCAGGATCATGATGGGCCAAAAAGTGGCAATATGATGGGTATGTGGCTAACAACGTTTTTTTTACCCAAAATTGCTGAAACAAAAAGGGTTTTTAAAGGAGATTCTTAGTTTTCCACCAATATAAATTATGCTTTACTTTGAATTTAATAAGTAATTATTATTCATTTTCTATTTAAATTATTAAAAAAGTCCTAATTGATAGGTTGATTGAAAACATCTATAGATTTCAAATGATATCACATTTTTTGAATCCAAAACATGTGTCACATTCTATGCTTCACATACTATAGGATTAAAAAGAGAAAAAATGAATTTCATGAAGTTTTGACCAAGTTAAGGTGGTTAGACATACAAGTTTTTGTATTTTTTAAAAGTTGTAATAAAACATTTATAATTAATTATTTTCTTGGAAAAAAATTACAAAAAAATATGCATCACATCGGGACATGAGTCCTCTAATTATATCTAAAATATTATAGAAAAAAATTATCATTTTATTGTGGTTAGGTTGATCATATAGACTACTTATTTTTTCCCTGAAATTTAAGTACTATTGCATTGAAATTTCAAATTTTCACCAAATAGATTTTTTTTTAAACAAACCTAATAGTTTCGAAACTACATTCAATTTTCCACAGATTCTATTCCTACGTATTTTTAAAAAAATATAGATAACTTATTCAAATTTTTACGTCAAGTTTCCTAACTCTAATTTTTCTAAATTTTTACCACTTAAGGTCTTATTTTTTCCATGATGATCCTACACATACCTACAAATTTAACCGAATATATATATATATATATATATATATATATATATATATATAGATATATATATATATATATCCATATGTACACATTTATATGTTTATTTATATATACAACAATACATCTAAATGATAACATATTCCATCTAAATAAAATAAGCATGGTAAAGATTACATAATTTTAACAATTAAAAACAATCCTTGTTACAAGAACAATAAGATAATCTATTAGAAGAAGCTTCAAATAGATGAGTGGAAAATAATATAATGAAAGTTATTGATATTTAAATAGAGGAAGGAAGAAGAATATCATGAAACATGTTAATACAAGACAACCAATCTATGTTATAGTTTCCTTGTAAATTCTAGATTCATAATTTTATGTGCAATACTTATTGACCAATGAGCAACATTTTGGAATATCCTTTGTTGAAGAGACAAGGTCCACATCCTCATTATAAACTCTAGGAAACTCTTCTCTATTTCAAAAAATTACAATAGTATGCTATCAAGCCAACACCACAATGGCTATTTCAATAGGGTATGTGTAGGATCATCATGGAAAAACTAGGCGCTTAAGTGACAATTTTTTTTGAAAAATTAGAGATAGGCAACTTGACGTAAAAATTAGAATAAGTTATCTATATTATTTCAAAAATATGTAAGAATAGAATCTGTAGTAAATTGAATGTAGTTTCTAAACTACTAGGCTTATTTTAAAAAAGAATAAATCTATTTGGTGAAAATTTAAAATTTTAATGCAGTAGTACTTAAATTTTAGGGAAAAAATAAGAAGTAGGTGTCTGTCTGACCACCCTAACTGCAATAAAATGATAATAATTTTTTAAAATATTTTGGATGTAAGTAGAGGAATCATGTCCCAATGTGATGCAATTTTTTTTGTAATTTGTTTCTAAGTAAATAATTAATTATAAAAATTTTATTACAAATTTTTAAAAATATAAAAATTTGTATGTCTGACCACCTTAACTTGGTCAAAACTTCATAAAATTCATTTTTTTTTAATCCTATAGTATGTGACACTTGGTTTGGATTCAACAAATGTGATACCATTGGAAAGCTATAGATATTTTTCAATCAACCTATCAATCAAGACTTTAGTCATAATTCAAATAGAAAATGAATAATAATCATTTATTAAATTCAAAGTAAGGCATAATTTATATTGGTGGAAAGCTAAAAATATCCTTTAAAAATCCTTTTTGTTTCATCAGTTTTGGGTAAGAAAAAAGTCATCAGCCACATGGGCCACCATATCACTAACATATCGTCACTTTTTGGCCCATCATGATCTTGCACATACCCAACAATGCAAGCTAATTAATATATTTTCTCACACATTTTGTATTATACTTTCCCATGCACACATATATACACACACACATATATATGTATATTTATACATATTCACATATATATACATATATACATATATACATATATACATATATATACATATATATATATATACATACATACATACATACATACATATATACATACATACATACACATATATATTTATATATATACATATTTACATACATATACTCTAGATTCAAGCTCAATTATTTGGCACTAAATATTATAGAGAAAATGGAAAATTCTAAAAGGACTATTAGGAAAACACTAAAGAACCACAAAAATTAAGATAAGAGTGATTATATATATATATGGATATTCAGAGGGTTTGTTATCCTTTTGAAGTTTCCGACGGGATTTTCGTCAACTGAGCCATGAATAGGATTTTTCGTGTAATAGTTGTTTTAAAATTTCTTCGCTTCTCTATAATATTTAATTCCATCCAATGTAGGTCACATTTTTTGCATAATATACAAGGAAGTATATTGATTAAGTTGCATTTTCAAAAGAGCCATTGTGGCTACAGTATGCTATTAAACCAACAGGGAGTATGCATCTCAGATAGGGCTCTGCTATCAAACCAACATAACAATGCCACTTACAACAATGCAACCTAGTCAATATGTTTTCCTCACAAAACCTTGTAAAATGGATAATAGAAGAGGCAAGATACCATAATGAAGAGTTTGTTAGGGGGGGAGTTGAAATAGATGAGAAAGAAAGAATACACACCACACACACACACACACACATATAACACCACAATGGTTGTTTGAACAATGCTACTTAATCAAAGTATACTTTCCCACTTTGGGACATTCAATATTGCATTTACTTCATCTACGCCCATCATACAATGATGAAAAAATGAATCAACCCTCACACAAGAAAACACTTACCATTCACCTTCTCCGTATCAAGGTCACCACCTTCACCACCACCAACCCATGTAATTAATATATTTATATACACATACATACATACATATACACATACACACACACATATATATATCTACATATACATATCCATATATACATAAAGATATACATATACATATACATATATATATATATACATATATATACACACACATACATACATACATACACACACACACACATGCACACACACACACACATATACTCTATGAATCTTTGGTGTTATAAACATTTTGTACAATTAGTCCCTTGGTATCCCTCTAATTGATTTAACTTCAAATCCTTACAAAGAGGATGTTGTAGATTTTCAATGGCTATGTAATTTATTCTTTTGTTTGCATATATATACATTTGCACATTCATTAAGCTCCCATGGTTTCATTTTACTTTGGTGCTCACGTTCTTTGTAGTCTGGTAGAAAATAGAGTAATTATATAATAAAATCTACATTATATGCCATTCAATATTATAGAGAAATGGGGAAATTGTAACAAAACTACTAGTAAAACATACATACATATATTTATGCATATATACATATATATACACGTGGAACTAGACATGCATTGATCTTTTCGAACACATAAAAATATGTTTTCCTTAGTCATTCTATCCATGTGATGTGATGATGTGCATTTTCCTTTATTGCATTTGTTTAATGAAAAATAAATATAGAAGTACTTATAGGTCTAATAAATATAAAGCTAGGATAGAGATAAAATTATATCATACCTGAACCAATCTATATAACATCTCACTTGTCAATTAAAAATTCAAGCTACATTATTTGGTAGTAAATATTATAGACAAATAGTGAAAGTATAAATAAGCTATTAAAAAGACATTTACTATGTAACACCGAAAAACTAATTTCATATATATACAAGTGTTACATAGTAAGAAATATATGTATAGATACATTTCAAGTAGTAATAGATATTAGAAAGAATAACACTCAACAAGTAGCAAACTAATTTAATTAAAGAACAAATAAAGCATACATCTAATTACTAAATGTATGTATGCATATGCAATGCATTTTTGGTAGGGGAAAATAAATATCATGAAGCATATTGATATAAAACATATAAAATGTTCCATGAGACAGACCGCCAATGGGTCTGTCTCCCACGTGAGAAAATCCAATTCACAACTAGGCTGATGAAAATCCTGTTGGGGACCACAAACACATACCTGTCAGTCAAGGCAATTTCAACACCACCTATGATTCTTAAGTCTTTTCCTAATAACTTTTTACAATTTCCCTACTTTTCTATAATATTTAGTACAAATTCCACGTATGGAGCATGTTAGCTCCACTGCCGCCAGCCTAGACAATTACCAGGGTCCACATCACCACAGAAAAAGCCCAGTCAAAGACCTATTTGGATATTTTGCATAAATATTCTTTCTATAATATTTAATGCCAAAAAATGCAACTCCTATGTTAATTGGTATAACTTCAAGGATGCACATAGATAACCAAAATAATAACCCAAGTAAAACAAAATTACTAACCACAACTATTATTTTTGATGAAAGTAAGAATATTTAACTAAAATTGTCCCTATGGCAATGGGTATAAAGCCAAAGACGCATAGCCATAACTACAAACAATAAAAAAGGGTCACAAAAATTACTAACCCCAACCTATTATTTTTGAGGAAAGAAAGAATATTTACCTACAATTTCCCCAAAGCAACATTAAATATAGATCCTAAAGCCAATACGTAGCAATAAAAACCCACTCAAAGACCTATTTGGATATTTTGCATAAATATTCTATCTATAATATTTAATGCTAAAGAATGTAGCTCCTATGCTAATCGGTATAACACCAAAGATGCAGACAAATAACCAAAACAATAACCCAAGGAAAAAAAAATTACTAACCATAACCATATTTTTTAATGAAATTAAGAATATTTAACTGCAATTTCCCTAAAGCCACATTAAATAGAGATCCTAAATCCAATATGTAGCAATAATCTATGTAAAATGATCACAACCCCACACACTTAATTAAAAATTTGAGCTACATCACCTTAGTATGTGTAGGATCATGATGGGCCAAAAAGTGGCGATATGATAGGTATCTGGCTGATGACATTTTTTTAACCCAAATTGATAAAACAAAAAGGGTTTTTAAAGAAGATTCTCAACATTCCACCAATATAAATTATGCTTTACTTTGAATCTAATAAATAATCATTATTCATTTTCTTTTTGGATTATCACTAAAGTCCTGATTGATAGGCTAATAGAAAAACATCTATAGCTTTCAAACGGTACCACATTTTTTGAATCTAAAACATGCATCACATTCTATGTTTTGCATACTATAGAAATGAAAAAAAAAATCATAAAGTTTTGACCAAGCTAAGGTGGTCAAACATACAAGCTTTTTATAATTTTTAAAAGTTGTAATAAAACATTCATAATTAATTATTTACTTGGAAAAATTACAAAAAAATATGCATCACATTAGGACATGAGTCCTCTACTTATATCTAAAAATATTATAAAAAAATATTATCATTTTTTGTGGTTAGTGCGGTCAGAAAAACACTTCTTTTTTTTCCCTAAAATTTAAGTACTACTGCATTGAAATTTCAAATTGTCACCAAATAGATTTAAAAAAAAAAAAAAACCTCGTAGTTTAGAAACTGCATTCCATTTTCTACAAATTCTATTCTTACATATTTTTGAAATAATATAGATAACTTATTCAAATTTTTACGTCAAGTTGCCTAACTCTGATTTTTCTGAATTTTTCACCACTTAAGGGTCTATTTTTTCCATGATGATCTTGCACATACCCACCTAGCACTAAATATTATAGAAGAATAGAGAAATTGTTAAAGAGATTAGAATAATACTCAATAGCCAGATATTAGTAACCCTAACCATATTTTTTTCATGAAAGAAAGAATATTTAACTATGTTCCGTAGAAAATGGCCCCGTGTCATTTTCATGGCCTTTTAGGTTTTGTTTCATTGTTCTTTGCTTATTTTTCTCTAATTTTATGTTGTAACATGGATTGAACATGCATATTTACATACTAAAATTTAAATAATGATGCCTTGTGAAGGTTTTGTGAAGTGTTGTAAGATATTTCTACACTCTTCTACACTCTATTCATTACAATTCACCTAAAATTCACCTTCTCATCACTAAAAAAGTCTTATTTTTAAGTGTTGTAAAGTCTTGTAACAATATTTCATGCTTTTCTGGGTATAATTTCACTATTTATCCCTTTTTCATGCTTTATTTGGTCTCTTTTTGCCTTCAACACTTGTGTGTTCCTTTTTTCTTATGCTTAGTTTTCTATATGATCTACATCCTAGAGGCTTGATCATCCCTCTTGATCGTTGTCATTCCATCTTGCTAACATAAGTGCATTGGAACCCTCTCCTTGAAGTTCATGGCTACGTTAGTGTGAGTTTGAAGCAAGTTCACCCTCTCACTAAAGTGGGGGCTAAATGTGCCATAGAAAAATGGCCCCTTGTCATTTTCATGGCCTTTTGGGTCTTATTTCACAGTGTTGTGTCTATTTTTTCTAATTTTATGTTGTAATATGGCTTGAACATGCATATTTAGGTACTAAAATTCAAATAACAATGTCTTGTGAAGGTGTTGTAAGACATTTCTACACTCTTCTACACTCTATTCATTACAATTCACCTAAAAATCACCTTCTCATCACTAAACAAGTCCTATTTTGAAGAGTTGTAAAGTCTTGTAACAAGATTTCATGCTTTTCTAGGCATTATTTCACTATTTATCCCTTTCTCATGCTTTATTTGGTCCCTTTATTCCCTCATATGATTTAAATAAGTGTATTTTCAAATATTATCCTAACAAACAACATTAAATACAACATAATTCTTGACACCCATTTTCAGGTCCTAGGTGGTGTTAGCTCTCAAAAAATGCAGGCGGGATGCCTCAAGAGGCTGCCAATCTCTTGATACGTTTTTAGGGTAACAGACAAGGTCAAATGAATTTAACCTTTTACTCTTCAGGTGCTACTAAACCTAGGTAGGTGTTCCTATCTGAATGAAGCAGACTTGACTTATGATTATCCTTCTTGCAATGATTTGTCCACAATGGCAGATGGGAGTGAACAAATGAAATCAAGCTTGGTACAAAATGTATAGTAATAGCAATCTTATTAATCTAAATCCTAAAATGCTCAATTGACAGATGCAAAGAAAAAAAATAAATCCAAATGATGAAAAGCAGAGACTAGTGCCTTATTGGGCATGCGGAGTCAAATAAAACAAAAGTGGGCAACTTATTCTGGCAGAAACTCAAATTTTTGGCATATGATCTGTTTATAACTTGTATAAACATGCATGATTATGACTACTAAGCTCTACTTTAATAATCCAAATGAACCTCCCTGATTACTATGATCAACTAAAAGGATTTAATCTCTCCTTGAAAGAACTAGTCAATTAATTACACAGATACAAAAAATGTGCACTGATAAACTGAAAATAAACTTGTTATTATCAATTTAAACAACCAGAAAGAATCAACTTGGAGACAGCTTAGCAATACTTTTGATGAGGGCACAACCCGAGACTTATAAAATAACCCACAAACAAGAGAATAATTTTATTATTCATAAAATGGAGCTTCTTACATGCAGAGGATCTCAAATCCCCAAGTTCTACAACACATGCAAGTTACAGAAAGCTACAAAAAGCTACAAAATAACCCTTTCACAATATGCGAGCTTGTCCCCATAAAAGCTACACAAAAATTAGAAACCCGCCCATAAATAGAGCTCCTCATTAGTTTGGAGCCAAAACAACATTCAAATTTGAGTTTAGGCGGTTTGGTGCCGAAAATTACAACTTGAAGTTCAAATTTCAAAAAAATATTTGCAATTGTATCTTCTAGAAAGTGCGCCAACTTCTCAGGGCCATAACTTTTGATCCGGGACTCCAATTCGTGAACCGTTTGAACTGTTGGAAAGGTCTCAAAGTCAATAACGCGCTAAAAGTTGGATATGCTAATTTTAGCAAGTTTTGGGGCCATTCGGGGAACTCTAAGTGCCTCAAATCTAATTCAAAAGATTTTCAGGTGCAAATATGGGAAACTAAAACTACAATATCTTTCAACCCAGGAATAGAAAATAAAAACCATAAATTGGGAATTTCATTATAACAAAAAAGGGTATCCAAAAATGTAAAAACATCTAAAAACCAAGAAACTTGAAATTTAACTATTTTTGGGTGATGCAAGATTGCCCTTACACCACTGGATGCTCCTGCATCAGACACCCAGGGTAATTTGAGAAGTGACCTGTCACATCTCAGATGGTTGAGGAAAACCCAACTAGTCAACCACTGCTTTAGATAGTCAGGATGAATCTTCCATAGGCCTTCCTCTCCATTTCACTAGATATTCTTCATACTGCCTGTTTCTGGTACTCCTTCCCACACGACTATCCAAGATTGCTTCAATCTCCTCCCTTTCTGAAGTAGGTGTTGGAATGCCATACTGCCCTATTGTTGGTGCTTCCTCCGTTCCACCTTCATGATACTCTGTCAAATCTAAAATGTTGAACATAGGGGAAATGTTGATTCCATTAAGCAACTCTACCTCATATGCATTCCCTGAATCATGCTTCTTCAAAATCTTATAGGGACCGAATTTCTTCATCTTCAATTTGTTATAGGTTCCCACAGGAAACCTTTCTTTCTGCAAGTGGACCATTACTTCATCTCCAATTTGAAACTCCTTATTCCTCCTTTTCTAATCTACCTTAAAGCCTTATATTGCATATTCATCTTATTAATGTGTTCACGTACCTTCTCATGTATATTCTTGATGTGCTTTGCAAAATCTTTGGCTTCAACACTTATTTTCTTCTCTTGGTCCATCTTCTTCAATTCTAGAGTTGTTCTAGGGCTACCTCCATACGTAATCTGGAACGGTGATCTACCAGTGCTTCTGTTGATAGAATTGTTGTAAGAAAATTCTACCTGGGGTAAGATCAAGTCCCATCCCTTGGGTTTATCTCCTACCAAACATCTTAGTAGGTTACCCAGACTCCTGTTAACAACCTCTGTCTACCCATCTGTTTGTAGATGGTGTGCAGAACTGAACTTCAGCTCTGTCTTCAGCTTCTTCCACAAGGTCCTCCAAAAGTACCCCATGAATTTGGTGTCACAATCTGAAACAATACTCTTTGGCAGACAATGTAGCCTCACCACCTCTTTGAAGAATAAGTCAGCAATGTGGACTGCATCATGGGTCTTCTAACATGGAATGAAATGTGCCATCTTCGAAAACCTATCAACCACCACAAAGACTAAATCATTCCCTCGTTGTGTCCTTGGCAAACCAAGAACAAAGTCCATACTTATACCCTCCCATGGCCTCTCTAGTACAGGTAAGGGCTGATATAAGCCTATATTCTGGCTTACTCCTTTAGCCATCTGACATACCCTGTAGCTTTGTACAAACTTCTTCACATCCTGTGACAACTGAGGCTAGTAATAATGCTCACTGATAATGGCAATGGTCTTATCTTGAACAAAATGTCTTGTCATTCCTCCACTATGCTTCTCCTTTATCAGGTTCTCCCTCATGGAACTCCTCAGGATACACAATTGACTTCCCTTAAATAACATGCCATCTTGGATTATAAAATCGAGCCACCTTGTCCTATCCATCGTAACAGTTCCTTGCAAGCTTTCCAAGCCTTTGCAAAATCAGATCTTCGATACAATGTTGTCTTGAGTTCATTGAACCCAACCATTTCAATCTGCATATTTCATCAATGTATGCCTCCTATACTTAAGGCATCTGCAACCCTATTTGACTTCACACTCCTATGTTTCAAAACAAAGGTATAACTTTGCAAAAACTCTACCCATTTCATATGCCTCTGATTTAATTTTCCCTGACTATTTAGGTACTGCAAGGCCTGATGATCAGTATATAGAATAAATTCCTTTGGAAACAAATAATGTCTCTATTTCTTTAATGCTTGAACTATTGCATAAAATTCCTGATCATATACCAAATACTTTCTCTTGGCATCATTTAACTTTTCACTGAAATAGGCAATGGGCTTACCTTCTTGGCTCAACACTACTCCAATGGCACAACCACTGGCATCACAATCCACCTGAAACACCTTGTTAAAATCTGGGAGGGCTAGAACAGGTTGCTTTGTCACCTTCTACTTCAACAGTTCAAAACTTTTTGCCGCTCTAGTGCTCCACTTGAATTCTTTTCTATCCCCTCTCACTGTTTTAGTTAGGGGTCCACAAATACTACTGAAGTTTCTAATGAACTTTCTATAAAAACTAGCCAAACTATGGAAAGATCTCACCTCGGTAGCAGTTCTTGGGGTAGGCCATTCCATAATAGCCTTCACCTTCTCTGGGTCCATCTTGAGACCTTCTAACAGACACAACAAACCCCAAGTACAATTAACTCTTCACAAAACTGCGACTTCTTCAGATAATCAACAGCTTTAACTTCTCAAAGTGCTCTCCAAATATGCATCGATGCTCATCCAACGCCTTTACCTAAAATGAAAATATCATCTAAATACACAATAACAAAACTTCCTAAAATTCTTTTAGTACCTCATTCATGAGCCGCATGAATGTGCTTTGGTGCATTGGTTAGCCAAAAAGGCATGACTAACCACTCATATAGGCCCTTTTTGGTCTTGAAGGAAGTCTTCCATTTGTCTCCCTCTTGAATCCAGATCTAGTGATATCCACTCTTCAGATCAATCTTTGTGAAGTACCGAGCTCCACTCAAACAAATACCCATCAGTCATCCTCGGCCCTGGGAATTCAGATTTGATTGTTATCTCTGTTTATGGCTCAGAATCTATACATCTCCACTCCCATCCTTCTTGTGCTAGTACCGCGTGTATTGCACATGGACTCAAACTCTCCTATATCAAACCTTTCAACAACTTTGAACTTCTGCCCTGCTCAACTCCTCGCTTAGAGTCATTCTATGAGCCGCCTTATTTGCAACTGGCTCCAAGAATCAAGTCAATCTGATGACTCATCTTCCTTATTGGTGGTAAACCCTCAGGTACATTATCAGAAACAATATCCCGAAACTCATCCAACATCCCAGAAACTTCTTTCTAGAACCTTCTCATTATCCTCCTTACTCACTCTAGGAATCAATGCATAACACACACGCTCATGCTTCATACCTTCTAAATTTTTTCTTCCATCTACATAACAAATTCTAGCACTATGCATACCTTTTCTTTGGTCTCCTTTAGGGGTTTCAACTTGTGATGAACCCCATCCTTTGTCAAGGAATAAGTGTTTGCATGGCCATCATGTATAGCTCTCCTATCAAACTCCACGACCTCCCAAACAACATGTGACATGCATCCATGGGGATGATATTACAGAGTACCTCATCATGGTAGCTCTCGATCTTGAACTTTACTAGGCACTGCTCATTGACCAAAACTTTGTGGTCTTTCTGCAGCCAGGCAATCCGATATGGATGCGGGTGTCTTTCCTCTTTACTTCAACTTTGTGACCATCTCCTCTAACACCAGATTATTGGTGCTCCCAATCAATAATGACATCACAACATTTTCCTTCACACTTGCACCTTGTGTGAAACATATTCTTCTTTCTTTTGGTTCCTTTTCCTTAGTCACCAGGGCTCTCCTAATCACTAGGGCTTCTCCCCTTTCAGCATCATCGAATGTTCAGATTGGGCCTCCTCATCTACATGCGCAACCCTTCCACGACCTTTTGGCCTTTTGTCTGCCCTTCCTTGGTGTTGTAGAAATTCATAGGCTCGATGCCCTTCTTCACCACACTAGAAACACGTTCCTCTGAAACCACCTCTTCCATTTCCTTGTCCATATTTCCCTCGTCCTCTACCTCTTTGATCACCATTGTTTTGATCACGAGGGCGGTAGAAGTTGTCATTCCTTTGGCTTCTGGTACCTACATCTTCTTTTCTTTTCATCATCATTTCGGCTTCCTGAAGGTCTTCCACTGCCCCTTCCGCTTTGACCTCCTCGTCCTTTTTGCTTGCCATCAAATCTTTTGTTTAGCTTCTCTTCCACCTTTAGAGCAAACTGATACACATCCTCAATGGTGGTCATTCTAACTAGGCTTAACTCCTTCTGAATGCTCGGTCGTAACCCATTAAGATATCTAGCTACCTTCTCCTTATTGGCCTCTGTGTGACCCATTCTGATGATTATCTTGTGAAAATATTTAGTATATTCTTTCACATATCTGCTTCCTTGCTTCAACCCTTACAATTTCTTTAATAGATCTAACTCGTAGTCCACTAGTATAAACTGCTTCTTCAGTTTTTCTACCATGCGATCCCATCTAGTGATCTTGGCTTTTCCCCTTTGATTTCTTTCCAACTAGACCTCTTTCCACCAAATATTAGCATGGCCCTTTAGCTTCATTTTCACAAACTTAACCCGATCTGGGTCCTCTATTTCCTCATACTCAAAATATTCTTCTAGCTCATTGATCCAGTCGATCAACTCTTCCGAGTTCAGACTTCTGGAATAAGTAGGGACTTCTACTCTGGGTCTTTTCCCGATCTTTGAAATTGACCTTATTAGCCACATTTGGTCTTGATCAATTTCTTCTTCTTCCTCTTCTACATTTGAACCTTCTTCCTCTCCTTCATCCTCACTTTCCTCCCTCGGGTTTAACCCTCTTCTCAACTGCTCTTGTAACACATCAATCTGTCTCTGGAGGGCTGCCAGTGCATCTCTTCCACTAGCATTTCTGCCGCCTCGACCACCTCTGGCACCACCACGCCTACCAGGAATCACTCTTGGAGGCATCTTTTTTGACCTCATCCCACAACCAATGTCCTGGTGCGAACTCCCTCACGATCGGTGATCTGTCCACATGCTCAAGAAAACCTGCTCTGATACTACTTGATGAGGGCGCAGCCCGAGACTTAGAAAATAACCCACAAACAAGAGAACAATTTTATTATTTAGAAAATGGAGCTTCTTACATGCAGAGGATTTCAAATCCCCAAGTTCTACAACACATGCAAGTTACAGAAAGCTACATAAAGCTACGAAATAACCCTTTCACAATATGCGAGCTTGTCCCCAAAAAAGCTACACAAAAATTAGAAACCTGCCCATAAATAGAGCTCCTCATTATTTTGGAGCCAAAACAACATTCAAATTTGAGTTTAGACGGTTTGGCACCGAAAATTACAACTTGAAGTTCAAATTTCAAAAGAACATTTGCAATTGTATCTTCTAGAAAGTGTGCCAACTTTCCGGGGCCATAACTTTTGATCCGAGACTCCGATTCGCGAACCGTTTGAACCGTTGGAAAGGTCTCGAAGTCAATAACACGCTTTAAATTGGCTATGCCAATTTTGACATTTTTCAAGGCCGTTTCGGGAACTCTAATTGCCTCAAATCTAACTCAGAAGATTTTCAGGTGCAAATATGAGAAACTAAAACTGCAATATCTTTCAACCCACGAATAGAAAATAAAAACTATAAATTGGGAATTTCATTATGATGAAAAGGGTATCCAAAACTGTAAAAACATCTAAAAATTGAGAAACTTGAAATTTAACTATTTTTTGGGTGATGCAAGATTGCCCTTACACCACTGGATGCTCCTCCATCAACTTTTCAATAAACTCAATAGACAATTGACACTAGAAACAAACTACCACACTCACTAATTTTCATTGAAATCGCCATTTAGAAAGAACATGCATCATAGTATCTGATATGAGAACTTTAATCTATTGTATCCATTCCTCATCTCCCTCTTATAATTTGATTCTCCTTCGTTCTTTTTTTTAATTACAATTGAGAATGAAAAATTTATATCCAGGTAACTGAAGAGACATAACGCTTCATCCTCCATGTCGGTGACCAACTGTATTCGGGCTTTGCAAAATGCTCACTAAAACGCTCTGCAAGAAATGCATTGCTAAAAGAATTCATGCGCCCATGCATTACACTGTGACTCAAGGAATCAAAGATACGTTTTCAGAAATCAACCTACGTCTCATTAATGTGTGTTCCTTTGTCTTCATGTGTCGTCATGACCCTTTAGAGTCAGGGAGATGTCCCGTAGACAAGTCTTTGTTTTTCCGAGAGCCTCGGTGATCAAACTTGTCACCGTGACATATCGCTCTCGAGGAGACCTTTCGTAGAGCACACTGTGTTTCACCGAAAGCCCTCAAGTTCACCATAGATCGCCAAGAGAAAGCATTTGTCACACCGATAGAGACCTCCCTTGTTTTCCATCGGCAAGACCGAAGGTCACTCACCGAGACCACATGCTGAAAACCTTAACTCATACCGATATCGCATCCCATACATGTCGGTCGGCGAGACATAAAGTGCTCGGTGAAACAACATGTCGAAGACCAAACTCTTGCCAAAAAAACCTTTTGCACAAATCGGTGAGACACCATGGAATCGTTATGAAATTTCACCGAAGCCTTTAACTTATGCCGATAAATCAATTCTTCCACTGCCAGACGATGAGACAATAAGGTCTCGTAATAACCTCACACCGAAAACAGCATGTCTGGTCAAAGTGAATCCATACTGTGCTTGTCGGTGAGACCACAAGAGTTCACTATAACCACTCACCGAAGATCAAACCTTTCCCAAAATTTTCATCCATCCTGAGTCGTTGAGACAAGAGAAAACTCTCGCCGAGAAGCAACTCCCACTCGCTTTCGCCAAGACATTTCAAAATTGGGGAGAGGTCCCAAATAGTTCACTTAGTCATACCGAAAGCCCCTTTTTCACTTTGTGTGTCACCATGACTTTTCACTATTGGGGGAACATCACATAGATTAGGTTATGTCATATCGAAACACCCCGAGCACACATGATCATTGAGAGAATGCCAACCTTTTGTCGAAAGCCATATTAAAGAAACCCTTATGCTTCGTCGGTGAGACATGTGCACATCGCTATGACCCTTCACCAAAGACCTTATGTTTGGCCAAAGAAAAAACTCATACGAAGTGTCAGCGAGACCGAAGGTCACTCACCAAGACCTCACGTCAATAGGTCCAACTTATATCGATATGAATCCTCCTACCACCGGTCGGTAAGACAAAAGATATTCGCTAAGACACAATGCCGATACCGCCTAGCTCTCGCTGATAGACCTCCATATGCACAAGTCGGGGAGACACTTCAAGTTCGATGAGACACTACCTCGACAAAAAAACTCCTACCGATAAGTGCATCCCCAGTCACCGAAACAACATGAATGTTATGTCGGTCATTGTAACAATGGACAAGTCTTGCCGAAACACCTACAACAAATGTATGTTAATGCACAAGCAACATGGGTCAGGGAGACAGTCATAGACCTATGCGGATAGGAACTATAATATGGAAAATGCATGACCCAATGGATTCAATGGGGCAATATGGCAAAAAATGGGTGAAAAATGCACACGGTAGGACCAATTTAGAAATTTATGAGTGAAATCAAAATGTAAAATCATCAAATTTTTATAGTTCCAATAGTGGCTCTGTCTGGGGATGAATGATAGTAAGATCATTACAAGGATCCAAATATATGGGTGACCAAACCAGACACAGAATGATGAACCAGTGAGTAGAATGGAAATGGATATGAAAGCAAAATGGAAATGAACAAAACCCTAAACTATTGTCCATGGAATAGAATATTAAAGAGGATGAGCAAGTGTTGTCCATGCACTGGCAACCCTCAATCCTCTGTGTTGCTTCAAGAGAAAAACTGCTTCAAGAATTGCCCATGAACAGGCAATTCCTGATCTTCACCAGCCATATTCTGTAGATAATACGAATCTTCACCTCTCTTCCCAACAACAAAAGGTCCCAGCCACAAAGCTTCAAATTTACCATGCTTGCCCTTCTCCTGACACCTTGCATTCCACATCAACACCAAATCATTCTCTTCAAATTTTCTATCCTTTTCCTTCTTATCAAATAGATACTTCATCTGTGTCTATAACTTCATGTTTTGACTTTGAGAAACCCTCCTTATTTCATCAAATTTAGCTAGTTGCTCCATTTTGTCCTCCATAGGTTTAGGAACATCCAAATCTTCATGAAGGACAAACTTGTAGACTAGTAACAAATTATGCAAAGGCATCCTAGCCTGTGTTCCATACACCAACTCAAATGGGTACTTTCCAATTGCCTTTTTCACAGTAATCATATCAGCCCACACAACTAGTTTCAATTTTGAATCCCAAGATTTCTTGTTTTGACTCAACATCCTTCTTATAATCTTCAAGAGACTCTTATTACTAGATTCAGCTTGACCATTGGCTTGTGGATGGTAAGGATCTGCATAAGAAATAGTAATGCCATATGTGTCACAGAAAATTTTGAACTCATCTGACCTGAAACACATTCCATTGTCTATGATTAAATTCAGTGGTGTACCAAATATGGTGATAATGTTGTCCATCAAGAAATTTGTCACCACTTTGCTTGAAGCCTATTTAGTTGGGATTGCCTCTACCCACTTGGTAAAATAATCAGTAGCAACCAGTATCCACTTGAATCCTCCACTTTATTTTTCCTGTATCTCTCCAATGAAATCAATTCCCCATTGATGAAAAGGGGCATTAGCCTGCAAAGGTCGAAGTGGAAAAGATTCTTGATACTTTAGTTTTCCAGAGAACTTCTGGCAGGCTTCACACTTTCTTACGTGTGTGAAAGAATCATTAAAAACCTTAGGCAAGTAGTAACCTGCCCTGAGAATTTTGGCTACAGTTGTTTTTGCTGAGTAGTGTCATCCACAAACTCCTTCATGCATTTTAGTTAGAACATGCTTGGCCTGAAACTCATCTAGACATAAAAATAGTATACCATCCCTATTTTTCCAAAACAAATCTCCATCCATGAAAACATATTTAGATGCTTGCAACTTTAGAGTTCTTTTTTGGCTATCACTCAATCCCTCTAGACACTTCATGTACTTTAAATAATGCATGATATCTCTATACCATGCAGTATGCTCAATGCTTGCAATTACAGTCTCTTCTTCTATATTACAAACTTGATTTGCCTCAATATTTGATTCTGCCATCAGCCTAGCCAAGCCTTGACCTCTTACTAATTTGGTAATTTCTATCTCCATGTCAAATTCTTGGATCTTATTAATCCATTTGCACCTTTTTCCTATAACTTCAGATTGTGGGTATGTGCAGGATCATCATGGAAAAAATAGGCCCTTAAGTGGCAAAAAAATTAGAAAAATTAGAGTTATGCAACTTTACGTAAAAATTTGAATAATTTATCTATATTATTTCAAAAATATGTAGAAAATTGAATGTAGTTTCTAAACTACTAGGTTTATTTAAAAAAATAAAAAATCTATTTCATGAAAATTTGAAATTTCAATGCAGTAGTACTTAAATTTCAAAGAAAAATTAAGAAGTAGGCATCTTTCTGACCACCCTAACCACAATAGAATGATAATATTTTTTATAATATTTTAGATATAATTAAAGGACTCATGTATGAATGTGATGCATATATTTTTGTAATTTTTTTCCAAGTAAATAACTAATTATGAATTTTTTGTTACAACTTTTAAAAAATATAAAAAATCGTATGTCTAACCACCTTAACTTTGTCAAAACTTCATGAAATTCAAATTTTCTATTTTTAATCCTATATTATGCGAAGCATAGAATGTGACACATGTTTTAGATTCAAAAAATATGATACCATTTGAAAGCTATATATATTTTTCAATCAGCCTATCAATCAGGATTTTTGTCATAATTCAAATAGAAAATGAATAATAATTATTTATTAAATTCAAAGTATAGCATAATTTATATTGATGGAAAGCTGAGAATCTCCTTTAAAAACACTTTTCATTTTATCAATTTTGGGTAAAACAAAAGTCATCAGCCACATACCCTACAAATACCCATCATATTGCCACTTTTTGGCCCATCATGATCTTGCACATACCCTTGTGTCAGAATATCCTTGACAGCTACATGAGGAACATAAGCAATCACATTTGCTCCAACAAGATATGGTCTAAATGCTTTTGTAGCCTTTACCAATGCAAACGCTTGTTTTTCCATTATATCATACTTTAATTCAGACCCTTGTAATGACTTACTAAAGAAAGACACAGGCTATTCATGACCATCATCATTCTTCTGTAACATAACAGTAGCAATAGTGTGCATTGAAGTGAAAGAGAATATCTGAAAAGGCTTTGCAAAGTTTGGAGATTTAAGGACAGGAGCTTCCTTGATGGCCCTTTTGATAGATATAAAAGCTTCCAAGGCTTCTACAGTCCATTCCATTTTATGTCCTTTCTTCAACATTTTGGATATGGGCTTAATGATCTCAGCAAAGTTAGAAACAAACCTCCTAACGAAATTAATTTGTCCAAAGAATGACTATATAGCCTTAACAGTTTTAGGGACAAGAATTTTATCAATGGCCTCAACCCTCTCAGGATCTATTCTAACTCCCTCTTTTGAAACAATATGTCCTAAGAGCTTACCTTCTGTGACTGCAAAATGACACTTCTTAGGATTTAAACTAATACCATATTCTAGGGCTTTAATAAATACCTTTTCCAGATGTTGTATATGATCATCATCCTTCTTCAAAGAAGTAGTCAGGTCATCCTAGTATACCACCATGATAGCATTAATCAGATCTACAAATGCCACGTCCATAGCTCTTTGGAAAGTCACTCCTGCATTAGTGAGACCAAATGGCATTCTTATGTATACATATGTTCCCCAAGGAGTTGTAAATGTTGTCTTATATTGCTCAGATTCTTTGACTTTAACCTAGTTGTATCCTGAAAACCCATCCATCATTGACAATAGCTCACACCCTATCACCTTATGCAATATAGCCTCCATATTGGGTAGAGGATAATTGTCCTTGAGAGATGCCATATTCAAATTTCTGAAGTCCACACACAATCTGATGTCTCCATTTTTCTTCCTCATAGGGACCAAATTTGAGACCCATGTTGAGTGCCTGATTGGTTTGATAATTCCCCCATCTCTGAGTTTTGTCAGTTCCTCTTGCATCTTAGGCTCTAGTGTTGGATTTATGGGTCTTTGCTTTTGTCAGAATGGCTTAGCATCTAGCTTCAATGGTATTTCATGCTGAAACAAATCTTCCCTGTATGCTTTAAGATCTTCATAAGATCAAGCAAACAAATTCTTATACTTTCTTAGCAACTCTATCAACATTCTTCTAATTGTAGGGCTTATCTTCTTTCCTATGTACACCTTTCATGGTGCTATCTCAGTCCCCAAGTTAACTTCTTCAGTATCTTCTCTTCTATCTAGTGTTTCCTTCATGAGGGACCGATCATTTCCATCATACAGCCTCTCCAATGCCACCAAGCCCTTAGGAAGCTTGTTTGTTTTGAGCTGTAAGATCTCCTTGCCAAAAACTATTTGCTTCCCATCCACGTCTTCAACAAAAGCATTGAAGTCAGTTTCCTGGGCTTCATATTTATCTATGCAATTGAGGAATTTCAAAAGGTCAATGTCATCATTGAAGACTTGCCAACTATAGATATTATCAGGAACATCAAGCCTTGTCTTGAACTCAATCTGTGACACCCCAACCAATGTGATATCATCTCTTTTCAGTGCCAAATTTGCTAAAAAATCAGCCATTACGTTCTTTGATCTATCAATCCACTCAATTCAAGAGGCATCAAATAATTCAATTGTGTCCCATACAACATTTCTATACTGTTTCAATCTTTTGTGTTTTGCTGCATATTTCAACTTGATTTGTAAAACAACCAACTTAGAATCGCCCAAAACAGCCAGCAACTTTATTTTGTGTTTCACAGCTATGTTCAAACCTGTCAATAAAGCTTCATACTCCACCACATTGTTTGTGCATTCAAACGTCAACAAGAATGAATATTTAAATGTAACACCTTAAGGAGAAACAAATACAATTCCAGCTCCATTACCTTCTTAGCTGCATGCTCCATCAAAATACATGTTTCACACTTCATTGCAGCTTTGTGCCACATACTTTTCAATTGGATCATTATTGATTAATTATGGCTGGGCAGATTCAATCTTAAAACTTCCAAGATCAACATCACAAAAACAATTGATCTGATCTCTTGGTACACAGTCAACAAGTTGGTTCATTCTTGGTTCTCTATACAACTTGACTTCCTGACCATTCACTGGAATAGTAGCATAAGATAAATCAAATTGGACATTTCCTCCAACTGTTGTTGTCCATTGTCTTGACAGAAGCATACCAAACTGTGGAGGAGTATCAATCACTGTGATATCTATATTATACGCCACCTATGGATAAGTAGCCAATTTGACTTCAACACCTCTCATAATGCCTACCACAGGAATAGGTTTGTTATCCATTGCATAGCATTTCCCTTCACATGTATCAACCCACATGCCAAGATGTTTCATAACTCCTACTGGCATGATATTGATAGCAGCACCAGAGTCTATCATGCAATTCCTCAACAATTTATTATTTATGAGTAAAATAGTGAAAAAAGGATCAACTTGTGGGGGAGTTGTTAATACATCACCCAAGCAGACTTCTAGGATATTTACTTTCTCCTGCTTATTGACTGCTTTAATAGCTACACTATTCTCCAAATTCACATGTTTTTCATTTCCATTTGTTATCAATTGAACAACAATATCTCAATATTCTTTAATTTTTATCATCTCAAGTAGTGTGATAGACATTTTTACCTGGGATAACACCTGAGTGAAGTCAAAAGAAGAGCCCTCCACCTTAACAATCTTCTTCTGCTCCAATGTTTCTCCTTTGTTTTCTTCTTTTTCTTTTTTACTAGGCTGGTCAGGCGTTTGTATCTTTTTATGTAATTCCTTCACTTCTTTCTTAACTTCCTGTCTTTGGACAGGCTTCTGTTCATCTTTATCAGACAGTCTCTTTTTTTACTTCTTGACAGTTCCTTGTGTTGCCTTTTGATCCTTCATAAAAATTCCCCCAGGGACACTTTCCATCTCATTCACTTTTATGTTTCTCAACCAATATTTACTCCTTGCTTCCTCAACTGCAGCAACAGTCAGTCTCTCTATTTCTTCTTTGGTGAGTCTCCTCATACTAAATGGAGCAAGTGCCTCAATAGAATGTGACTCTGTGTAATCTTCCTTAGAATCAGAAAAGACCTGTTGTTTAGCCATATGGACATGATACTTCTGATTTGAAACGTCATACTCATATCCTTCATCCTTTGAAGATGAGTATCTCTCCTGAACATGATGAAATGTATTTGAAGTTAAATACACTGTGTGATCTTCTTCATTGTTTTCCATTAGCATTCCCTCTTCTTGCATCCTTTGGGCTACACCACAATAATATGGAGAATGTGGCTTATCGCAAGCTTCACAGAAGTAATTGTTACTCACCATATAAGTTCCTTTCTTACTCAATGGATCAAGAGTCTCTTTGTTTCTAGGCCTAGCTGCTATAGGTTTTCCATCCTTCCAATCTATATTATAAGGCATATCATGCAACCTTGGCCTTTCATTTATGTATGTGTTCTCCTACCTGTACTAATAATTATTGCTTTATTGAGGAGGCCTCAGGTTATCTCTTTTATTGATTATACCAGCAGTCTTCCTATTGTTTTCAATTGTTAATGCTATCTTCTGAGCTTCAGCCAGATCTCTTGGGAATCTATTTCTCAATTCATACCCTGTTTTAGGATCAAATGCATTTAAATAATAACTCAAAGCTACAGAATCTGGCAGCCTTGATCCAGGGGGTACCTTAGTCTACAACTTATTGAATCTTCAGTTGAAATCATAAATTGAATCATTCTGATTTTTCTGAATTCACATTAGTTCATGAAGAGCTGCATCTAGAGCATTTAGATTCCCATACTGCTCTAGGAATCTATCCGGGAATACTTGGAGAGAATTAATTGAGGATGCTTGCAAGCTGTTGAACCAATCCCTAGCATCTTCAAGAAGTGACATCATAAATAGCCTCATATGTAAGTCTTCATATGGCACACCTATGTCTTGGATAAACACATTGAAATTCCTCAAATGTTCTTCAGTAGTAACAACATTACTCTCTGTAAACTTAGGTACTAGACCTCTCTAGCTGCCATCCATAGGGTAAGGGTATAGATGAAACCCTATCAAATCAAATTGTCTGATCATTATTGTATACTGATGAGGGGAAGGGTTAGGTGGGTACTGATATTGGTACACCAGGTTATTGTATTGTGTGTTATGATATGGCACATGATGTTGACCAGGAGGTGGATTTATATTTGTATGTTGTGTGGGAATATGAGGTGGATAATTTGGCTGATTATTGCAATTTCTTGCTTGATGGTGAGGGACCCTTGGTGACTCAGAAGGCCTGACACCATGATTACCCTGCTTATGGGGTGGTACATACTTCGGGGGGGACTTAGCTATCTGAGAAGTAATTTGGACTTTCTGTAATGCAGCCTTCAGCTCCTCTTTCTCCTTCCTCTATGATTCAAACTATGCTTTTACTTCTTCAGGAAGCTCATGATCAATAACATCATTTTGGTTACCCTCCATTTTCTGATCATTATCATGTTGAATTCTAATTTGTTCAGCCTCAAGTGCAGCTTCAAACTCAGGCTGTTTATGAGGATCAATAGAAGGGAAAGGATTTCTTCAATCTTTAGGGGTACAAATTTTTGCACTTGAATCATCTCTCCATGTATCATAGCAATTATATGTTTCACCATGTGCTCTTGACGCTTTGCCTTTGTCAATTATGCACATGTCCTCATTGATCCTCTTTCCCTTATCAACTTTTTCATCTTTGTGTGTCCATTTATTGCTGCCAATAGGAGCGCCAGTATGACCTCCCCCGTATTGAGATCTTCTTCCATTCATGTTTGAATAGCTGCAAATTTTTTGTAAGAGTCACCACTCACTTTTGTCAAAATGAGAAAATACTTGATGTCTCTTATCCCAGCGAAGTCTGTATAAAGTTCCTAACTCTATGATTAATGCCTTGATTCTAAATGTATCCCCAATGGAGCCGCCAATTTGTTAGCTCTCAAAAAATGTAGCCAGGATGCCTCAAGAGGCTGCCAATCTCTTGATACATTTTTAGGGTAACAGACAAGGTCAAATGAATTTAACCTTCTACTCTTTAGGTGTTGCTAAACCTAGGCAGGTGTTCCTATCTGAATGAAGCAGACTTGACTTATGATTATCCTTCTTGTAATGATTTGTCCACAATGGTAGATGGGAGTGACCAAATGAAATCAAGCTTGGTACAAAATGTATAGCAATAGCAATCTTTTTAATCTAAATCCTAAAATGCACAATTGACAGATGCAAAGAAACAGAATAAATCCAAATGATGAAAAGCAAAGACCAGTGCCTTATTGGGTATGCGGAGTCAAATAAAACAAAAGTGGGCAACTTATTCTAGCAAAAACTCAAATTGTCGGCATATGATGTGTTTATTACTTATATAAACATGCATGATTATGACCACCAAGCTCTACTTTAATAATCCATATGAATCTCCCTTATTACTATGATCAACTAAAATGATTTAATCTCTCCTTGAAAGAACTAGTCAATTAATCACACAGATATAGCAAATGTGCATTGATAAACTGAAAATAAACTTGTTATTATCAATTTAAACAATTAGAAAGAATCAACTTGGAGACAACTTAGCAATACTTTTCAATAAACTCAACAGACAATTGACACTAGAAACAAACTACCACACTCACTGATTTTTATTGAAATTGCCATTTAAAAAGAACATGCATCATAGTCTCTGATATGAGAACTTTATTCTACTATATCCATTCCTCATCTCCCTCCTATAATTTGATTCTCCTTCGTTCTTTTTTTTATTACAATTGAGAATGCAAAATTTATATCCAAGTAACTGAAGAGACGTAACGCTTCATCCTCCATGTCGGTGACCAACTGTATTCAGGCTTTGCAAAACACTCACTGAAATGCTCTACAAGAAACACATTGCCAAAGAATTCATGCACCCATGCATTACAATGTGACTCAAGGAATCGAAGAGATGTTTTCAAAAATCACCCAGCGTCTCATTAATGTGTGTTCCTTTGTCTTCATGGGTCGTCCTGACCCTTTAGAGTCAGGGAGATGTCTTGTAGACAAGTCTTTGTTTTTTCGAGAGCCCCCGTGATCAAACTTATCGTTGTGACATATCGCTCTCGGGGAGACCTTTCGTAGAGCACATTGTGTTTCACTGAAAGCCCTCGAGTTCACCACAGATCACCAAGAGAAATAAATTCTCACACTGACAGAGACCTCCCTTGTTTTCCATCGGTGAGACCAAAGGTCACTCACCAAGACCACATGCCGAAAACCTTAACTCATACCAATATTGCATCCCATACATGCCAGTCAGCGAGACATAAAGCACTCGGTGAAACAACATGCCAAAGACCAAACTCTTGCTGAAAAAACCTTTTGCACAAATCAATGAGACACCACGGAATCGTTATGACATTTCACTGAAGCCTTTAACTTATGCCGATAAATCAATTCTTCCACTGCTGGTCGATGAGACAATAAGGCCTCGCTATAACCTTAGACTGAAAATAGCATGTCTAGCTGAAGTGAATCCATACTTTTCCTGTCGGTGAGACCACAAGAGTTTGCTGTGACCACTCATCGAAGATCAAACCTTTGCTGAAATTTTCATCCATCCTGAGTTGCTGAGACAAGAGCAAACTCTCGCCAAGAAGCAACTCCCACTCACTTTCACCAAGACATTTCAAAATTGGGGAGAGGTCCCAAAGAGTTCACTTAGTCATACTGAAAGCCCCTTTTTCACTTTGTGTGTCACCGTGACTTTTCACTATCGGGAGAACATCACATAGATTAGGTTATGTCATATTGAAACACTCCAAGCACACATGATCACCAAGAGAATGTGAACCTTTCGGCGAAATCCATATTACAAAAACCCTTATGCTCTGTTGGTGAGAGATGTGCACATCACTATGACCCTTCACCAAAGACCTTATGTTTGGCCAAAGCAAAAACTCATACAAAGTGTCAGCGAGACCGAAGGTCACTTGCCAAGACCTCACGTCGATAGCTCCAACTTATACCGATATGAATCCTCCCACCACCTGTCGGTAAGACAAAAGATATTCACCAAGACACAATGCCGATACTGCCTAGCTCTCACTGATAGACCTCCATATGCACAAGTCGGGGAGACACTTCAAGTTCGATGAGACACTACCTCGATGACAAAACTCCTGCCGATAAGTGCATCCCCGGTCGACGAAACATGAATGTTATGCCGAAAGCCACCCACAAGTGAATGCCAGTCGCTATAACAATGGACAAGTCTTGCCGAAACACCTATATCAAATGTATGTTAACGCACAAGCAACATGGGTCAGGGAGACAGTCATAGACCTATGCCAATAGGAACTGCAATATGGAAAATGCATGACCCAATGGATTCAATGGGGCAATATGGCAAGAAATGGGTGAAAAATCCACAAGGTAGGACCAATTTGGAAATTTATGAGTGAGATCAAAATGTAAAATCATCAGATTTTTATAGTTCCAATAGGTGGGACCCATTCGTCGTGGGTGGCGAATGAGTCCCCCTTGGCTCCAAATTCAAATATTTTAAATTTTCCTTTTGTTTTTTTGTTCAAAAATAATTCATGTCAGCCTATGATGAGGTATGAATGGATAACTAAGGCACAATATTGTATAAATAAGTGATTTTCACCTCATTTTACATCTCCTCATTCAATCATTCAAGCATCTTACAACATCTATTCCAACACTATTCAAGCATTTTGAAGCATCCATTAACATTACTTCATATTTGTATCATAAGGGGTTTGGTAAGCTGATAGCATTTGCATGTTGTTATTTTATCCTTCTCTTTTATCTCATTGTTTCATTAAGGGTTTGATTACCAAAAGTGGGGTTTGACCAAGGCAAACCCCTATTTGCTAACCGTGAACTATTTTTCCCCTATTCCATGTGTGTTTGCAGCCTTTTGTGTGTAGATTTAAGAAGCTTTTTGGTGTTGAGGATTGTTTTACAAGTCAACTAGGTGTTTCAAGTCAACTCAAGTTTATTTCAAGCTTGGAGAAATTTTTTTGTCCATTTCCTATAGAATTGACTTCGGGAACCTAACAATCAAAGATTTCCAGATCTGGTGTTGCATAGTTGTCTCCTAATTTTTCAAAATTTTGGGAGAGGACTAATTCACCACCAGTGGTGAATGAGTCCCACCTTAGGACTGAAAATTTGAATTTTGTCAGATTCTGGATCCTGACAATTACAAACCTATTTTTGACACTTTTTCAATAAGAGGAGGACTAATTCGCCACCCTGGGTGAATGATTCCAATTGTGAAATTTTATTAATTTTAGTCAGCTTCTACAACATTCTAGATTCATCAAACATTACCCAGGTGCACTCTATTTCATTCCATTTCTTTTTGTTCTACATTATTTCTTCATTTAGTTCATTGTTTGCATATCACAGTATGTTTTCAAACATAGCATAAATCTAACTTTTGCATTCATATTCATTCATTTATATCGCTTAATTGTATTTAGTTTAATTCATCTAGATTAGACAACATTGCACATAACATAATTTGAATGAACCCTTAGTATTTTTGTCCCTAACTCTCTCCTTTAGGTGAAAAACCTTAGAAGGGCAAGAGAAGTCCTAGGAACCCAAAAATATACGGTTCAAACTACAATTTCTCCACCCGCAAAGAGCGATAAGCTCTTTCAAGTCTCCAAAATGGGTATAACATGAAAGATAGAAACATATAACATGAATACATTAACAATAAATTAATCATCTATGCAAAGCACCCATGTAAACATAAGTATAACACCACAAGCTTCATTGAAAATTTGAGCTACATCACCTGCCACTAAATATTATATAGAAATAGAGAAATTGGAAAAGAGCTATTAGAATTACACTAAACAACCGCCATAATAATTTTATCTCCAATATGTTAATGGTTTCATACAACCCTAAACCCTACACACACATAACTACAATTCCTCCTATGGTAATAGCTACAATGCCAAAGATATACACAGATAACCAAAACAATAGACCAATAGTGAAAGAAAGAAGATTTAACTACAATTGCTCCTATGGTAACATGTATAAAGTGAATGGTGCACAACCATAACTAGAAACAATAAACAAGGGCCACAAAAATAACTAAGCCCAACCATATTTTTTTTGGAAATAGGAAGAAGATTTAACTTCAATTTCCCTAAAGCCACATTAAATAGAGCTCCTAAACCCAATATGTAGCAATAATCCCTGCAAAATGAGTACAACCCCACACACCTCACTAGATATTATAGAAAAATTGAGAAATTGTAAAAGAGGTATTAGAATAACACTCAATAGCCAAAAAATTAGTAACCCTAACCATATTTTTGTGATGAAATAAAGAAGATTTAACTACAATCTCTCCACCTGCAAAGATTGATAATCTCTTTGAGGTCTTCAAAATGGGTATAGCACCAAAGATAAAAATATAAAATAAGAAGACATTAACAATACATTATTCATCTATGCAAAGCACCCATGTAAAAATCAATACAACCCCACAAGCTTCATTGAAAATTTGAGCTACATCACCTAGCACTAAAATATATTACACACAAATAGAGAAATTTTAAAAGACCTATTAGAATAACACTGGACAACCATCAAAATGCGATGAGTGAGATTGGGAATGAGAGTTCAAGCGATACCAGGGGTTTGAATGGTGATGAAGGAGATTCTGAGGATGATGATGCATATAGGGTCATTGTTTACTACTTCCAAGCCTTTCCCTTTGGGTCTCCTCTCAGTACTTGGTGCTGCTCAGTTTTCTCTGCTTTTTCTACAACGAGCAGGAATTGGAACGGGGATAGGGCTTCTATCACTGCATTCTTTGTGCTTGTGGGAGGGAGGTCCCTTAGCACTGGAGGGTTTCTCCTACTATTTTATTTGTGGTCAACATGCCATATGCTTTTCCTTAGATGGGAATGTTGTTATTTTTGGAGTTTTTTTTTTATGGATCTTTTCTTTTGTGGCTTGTGCACTCTATTTCACCTGTAGGAAGTATTATGGGTGGATTTTTTCTGCTTGAAGAGAGAGATATTATTAGCGTTGTTGACCTAGAAATTGATGTTGTTAACCTTGTATGGCATGCTTGGTGCAGCTAGTTCTCCAATGATGGAGATGCTCTTTGTTTTAGCTGGGAGTGTTCTACTATCGATGGAATTTTCTCTTGTGCTAGCGGCTCACTTTGGCTGGGGACTCCCCCTTTTCTCTTTTTTTGATGGTCGTGGGTTGTTCATTAGTGATTGGCTAGTCACCACTTCTTGGTGTGTTCTGTCTCACGAGCTTTATTACAAAGCTTATGGGTACCCATTGTGGGTTCTCTCTGTTGTGGAAAATGTTCTTGATGTTGGAGTTTCAATGGTGCCTATTGGGTGGTGGGTTTCATTGGCTTCTCATGTTTTTCTTGGGCCCTCTATAAGAGCTTTTGGGTACCCTTTGTGGTTTCCATGGCTATCTTTCTTGAAGGGGGTTTACTTTTGGTCTAAGCTCTAGGTTTTATCCTAGAGGAGTCCTATGTTTTGGGGCCTGACTTGGAAGTTGGGTGGTCTACCTTTCCTGCTTGCTTCTGAGGAGATTTGTGTTGGTTTGGTTGTGGCCTATCTCTTGGAGCCCTTGCATGCTCAGCTAAAGGATATTATGCTTCTCCAATCTTTAGGAGCTTTGAATTTCTTCCTTTTCCTGTGCATTATGTCTTTTGTGGAGGAGGAGACAACTCTTGTTATTCAGGAGTCATTTCCTATTGATTCAGAGGTGGGTGTGTTGGTTATGGTTCAAATTCCTCTTCTCTTGTTTCCTCTGATGGCATTCCAATTGAGGTGGAAGTTGTCCTATTGAGGTGGATCCCATGGTTGCTAGAGAGGTGTTCTTTTAGTTTTTTGGGTTTTTATAGTATCCTCTCCTATAGAGGGGAGCTCAGTCCTCTTGTGGTGGACTTGGAGTTGGTATGTGATGCAATTGGGTGCTTAGAGGGGTGTATCTCCTCTTGTGTGTTGGTGGTTTTGATTAGGAGGTTAGGTTTAATGGTGGTCTTTTCCATTAAATTTCCTTTTCTTTTGATGGGTTCTGGTCTACTATTACTAAGCAAAAGGTTGGCTGCTACTTTGCAATTTTGTTTCTAGAGTGTTTCAGGTGGTTGTTATAGTCAAAACTTGGGTGGGGTTTCTAGTTCAAGATAAAACTAAGTTGTATCTAGGCTTTGGGCCCTTCCTTGTGTGTCTTTTGTATCCTATTTTGTAATGCTTACCTATTAGAGGATGTTGCTAGGCTACTGGTGGTATGTGAGTTATTGTTTTAAGCAGTGTGTTGTTGTTGGGATGATTGATGCTTACTGTTGATCTCTTGTGTATCTGCTATCTTCTTTTGTAAAGGGTTTTAGGCCCGTTCAAAACCCTTTTTTTACCTCTAATCAAAACACTAGACAACCACCAAAGTAATTTTATCTCCAATTTGTTAATTCTTTCATACAACCCTAAACCTACACATAGATAACTACAATTTCTCCCATGGTAATGGTTGCAACGCCAAAGACACACATAAAAAACCAAAAGAATAGACCAAGACCGAACAAATAACTAACCCTAACCATATTTTTTGATAAAATAAAGAAGATTTAAGTGCAATTTCTCCATCCATAGAGAATGATAATCTCTTTCAAATATCCAAAATGGGTATGGATATGTGCAAGATCATGATGGGCCAAAAAGTGGCAATATGATGGGTATGTGTAGAGTATGTGGCTGACGATTTATTTTAAACCAAAATTGATGAAACACAAAGGGATTTTAAAGGAGATTCTAAACTTTCCACCAATATAAATCATGCATTATTTTGAATTTAATAAATAATTATTATTAATTTTCTATTTGAATTATAACTAAAGTCTTGATTGATAGGCTGATTGAAAAACATTTATAGCTTTCAAACAATATCACATTGTTTGAATCTAAAATATGTGTCATATTCTATGTTTCGCATACTGTAGGATTCAAAAATAATAATTGAATTTCATGAATTTTTTACCAAGTTAAGGTGGTCAGACATACGAGTTTTAAGGGTATGTGCAAGATCATCATGGAAAAAATAGGCCCTTAAGTGGCAAAAAATTTAGAAAAATCAGAGTTAGGAAACTTGACGTAAAAATTTAAATAAGTTATCAATATTATTTCAAAAATATGTAAGAATAGAATATGTAGCAAATTGAATGTAGTTTCCAAACTATTAGGCTTATTTAAAAAAAAAATCTATTTGGTGAAAATTTTAAATTTCAATATAGTAGGACTTAAATTTTAAGGAAAAAATAAGTAGGTATTTGTCTGACCACCATAATCACAACAAAATGATAATATTTTTTTATAAGATTTTAGATATAAGTAGAAGACTCATGTCCCAATGTGATGTATATTTTTTTGTATTTTTTTTAAAGTAAATAATTAATTATGATTTTTTTATTATAAATTTTAAAAAATATAAAAACTTGTATGTTTGACCACCTTAACTTGGTCAAAACTTCATGAAATTGAATTTTATTTTTTTAATATTATAGTATAGAAAGCATAGAATGTGATGCATGTTTTGGATTCCAAAAATGTGATACCATTTGAAAGCTATAGATGTTTTTCAATCATCCTATCAATCAGGGCTTTAGTCGTAATTCAAATAAAAAATTAATAATAATTATTTATTAAATTCAAAGTAAAGCATAACTTATATTTGTGGAAAGCTGAGAATCTGCTCTAAAAACCCTTTTTCTTTCATTAATTTTGGGTTAAAAAAAGTCAACAGCCACATACCCTACACATACCCATTATATCACCAATTTTTGGCCCATCATGATCCTACACATACCCTTTATATTTTTTAAAAGTTGTAATAAAAAATTCATAATTAATTATTTGCTTGGAAAAATTACAAAAAAATATGCATCACATTTGGACATGAGTCCTCTACTTATATCTAAAATCTTATAAAAAAATATTATCATTTTATTATGGTTAGGGTGGTCGACAAACACCTACTTATTTTTTCCTTGAAATTTAAATACTACTACATTGAAATTTAAAATTTTCACCAAATAGCTTTTAAAAAAAAACCTAGTAGTTTAGAAACTACATTCAATTTTCTACAAATTATATTCTTACATATTTTTGAAATAATATAGATAACTGATTCAAATTTTTACGTGAAGTTTCCTAACTCTGATTTTTTTAAAAAAAATTCCACTTAAGGGCCTATTTTTTCCATGATGATCCTGTACATATCCGTATAACACAAAATATACAAACATATAACAAGAAGAAATCAATAATAAATTAACCATCTATGCAAACTACCCATGTAAAGGGACTTATAAATTTTGGAGAGCAATATTTTTCAATATGGCATAAAATGGTTTACAAATAGCTTGCTATCAAGACATTGACAAAGCTGAAGGAAATGCTTTTTTACAATAGTCTGCTATGAAACCATTGAAAAAGCCGAATGCAATGATTTTTACAATGGCTTGCTATGAAACCAACACCACAATGGCTATTTCAATAATGCAACTTAATCAAAATTGCTCCTATCATAATGGTTGCAACACCAAAGATACACATAGAGAACAAAAACCATAAGACACTAGTGAAAAAATTACTAACCCTAAGCATATTTTTCTACAAAAGAAAGAACATTTAACTAAAATTCCTCCATTCATATAGAATGATAATCTCTTTCAAATCTCCATAATGGGTATAATGCCAAAGATACAAACATTTGACAAGAAGACATGGACAATAAATTAACCATCTATGCAAGCTACCCATGTAAAATGACTTATAGATTTTGGAGAACAATAGTTTTCAATTTTGCATAAGAAAGTTTTTGAATACTATGGTATCAAACTAGTGACAGAGCTGAAGGAAATGATTTTTACATTCACTCCTATGAAACCAACACACAATGGTTGTTTGGACAATGTAACTTAATCAAAGTATACTTTCCCACACTGCTACATTCAATAAATTGCATTTACTTCATCTGACCACATTTACTTCATCTTCCCCCATTGTATGACAACCACATAATGCATTAACCCTCAAGTGAGAAAACACTAACCATTCATCTTCCATTTTTCGAAGACACAACCTCCACCACTACCAATTCATGTATTTGCGAATGTCCACATCACCACATGAAAACTTGGTGAGCTCCTTGTTAGCTAGTTACATCCCTATCATTGAGAAATCCAATTCATGGCTGGGTTGATGAAAATCATAGTGGAAACTTCAAACAAAATAGCCTATCAGCTAATAAATAATGTAATTTAGGAGTCATAAACAATATAATTTAGAAGGAATAAAGTGATAAATTTTTCTTCAAGAACATTTATTCTAGGATGCCAAAATATAGATCATAACAATGATAAATAAGTGATAAAATGATTTAATAATTGAGCATGTTTTCATAGTGGTAATGGTATTTGTTATGTTTTTTGAATTAGAAAAAATATAATTAATGTTCAAGAGGTATTTTATAATGCCAGTAAGAGTTGGAGTAATGATATGAGCTTATTAACAAAATTTCTTATTTTATTTTAAATTTCATAGTTATTTGTATATAAAAATAATAATATTTAACTAAAAAAAGTCTTGGTTAATTTGACACAAGAGGAAAAAATCAACTCTAGATGAATGACCAAATTTGACAGTCATTCCAATTTCAATGAACAATTCCAATGAAAAATTTAATCTTTTATGTTGATTTTGTGAAGTCTTTGGTCAAAATAAGCCTTAGAATGCACAATGTGGGGCCATAGGGGCCTATTAATGATGATGTAGAGGGTAATTAGGGATAGGGACACAAATTTCAATGTGAAAGTGTGATTAAATACACTTTACAACATTAAAATAAGGTACACATAGCCTAGAAAGGTACAAGATCCAATTGAATGTGTAAAAAACATTACAATAGTAGATTAAAATTAGGTTTAATTTAGAAGCCTTCTATATTAATGTGATAATGCAATTAAATACATTTTATAGCATTGAGTTAACGGAAAGATAGGTCCATTATACTTAAATATTTAATAAAAGTCTAGAAAAGTGTGAAAGTCATTTAGAACACCTTTACAAGACATCGATGAATGAGTTTTATTTAGTTTTCAAGGCCACAAGAGCTAATGTGGATGCGTTAACCACATTACAACACTAAATAAAGGAAAAACTAAGCCAAAATCCACAAGAAGGAGCATGCAAATGTCCAAAGATTCATTTTTCTATGCTACATTTAGCCCCCACTTTAATGAGAGGGTGAACTTGCCTCAAATGTGGCACAAGAGCTAATGTGGATGTCTAGAAAAGTGTGAAAGTCATTTACAACACCTTTACAAGACATCGATGAATGCATTTTATTTAGATTGCAAGGGAACAAGATACAATGCGGATGTGTTAACCACAATAAAACACTAAATCAAGGAAAATCTAAGCCAAAATCCACAAGGAGAATGAAAATGTCAAAAGATTTATTTTTCTATGCTAAATTTAGCCTCGAATTTAGTGAGAGGGTGAACTTGCTTCAAACTCACACTAAAGTAATCATACAAGAGGGGTCCAATTGTACCAATGTGGATGGTATAAGATAGCAAAGACAAAGGAAGCAGTCAAGCTCCCTAGGATCCAAGATCCTAAGTCAATCTGAGATAAGTAGAAAAGAACACACACAAGGTGAATTATTTGTAGCAAAACAAGATACCTAATCATGCAATGAAAATAACTAGAATAAGAACAAAAATAAGAAAAAATAAAAAGGTGGATCAAGCTTCGACCATTTTTCCAACATGATGTGGATTCGATCTAGGTTTTTTTTCCAAAAATGCACACTCACTCGAAGGTGATAGAACTCTTGGCTATTGGCTAGGTGAGAAGTCCTAAAGTTGAGAAGCATATAGTCATAGCTAGTATGCACTCACACATACACAAGTGACTATGGGGAAAGTCATGCCTCAAATTTGGCTTCCCGCTCAACCATACCAAAATTTATACTTCCTGATAAATTTTACAATGTGCCACACAAAAATGATCTTCGAGCTCCATAAGGCAAGAAAAACTTTGTATGCTTAAAACTCATAGACATTGTAAATACAAAATAGTGTAAGGAATGTTCAAAGGGATTTTACTTAGTTTGTGCAAGGTCTCTTCTTAGGGAACATTATGCCTAACATCTCCAAGAGAGGAAAAATACAAGGTCTCATCTTAGGGAACATTGTATTTAATGTTTCCAAGAGAGGAAAAGTCAACAAAATATCATCCTCTTGGAGTAAATAAATCCCAATGACACCACCAAGAAAAGAACACATCATAAGAAGAAAGAAATCATGCAATGAAATATGAATGTCGATGTATGCCCCCACTTTAAAGCAGTTGCTAACATCATTATTGTGAGTAATTGCTTTAAAGTAGAAGAAGAATACATGAGAGCTTACTTGGAAATCCCCATGCCAAGTCATATGTTTCTTATAAGCTACATCCTAAAAAAGGTAATATGTCACATCCAAGCCAACTTAAGGCATTTTGTCCACATCCCAAGCTTTCTCTTATATGTTCATGAATGGTTAACAACTACCCAAAAGAGTCAATGATAGGTAACATATGAGAACAAAGCTACCTAATCCCTTTCCCCCACTTAGTACAAGACAAGGGTGAGCCAAAATGATTGAAAAGATACATGGTCGAGTGAAATTATTATCAATTAGAAGAATTAGGTTCCCCCACATAAGGGAGAGCACCAAACTCCTTAGAGGGAGAGATATCAAGTGATCTTAGAGGAGGCTCAACAAGATACCCTCTTGATTAATGGTATAGGTTCATGTAGATGTACAAGATCTCATACCTACGCAAGACTCTTTAGATTGCAAGATTTTTTTCTCTCCTTTACAGAAGGGTTTAAAATCTAATGAACTCAAATCATTAGTGTTTTGTGAGATAACATTGAAATTAAGAGAAGATGTCTTTGTTTATTTCATTTCTTGCAAAGGATAACTTTTGAGACCACTAATGTCTATTAGTTCAAGATGCACTACTGTTAAATTCTTCTAAGAAGGATGTTTTGTGATAGTGTTGATATTAAGTGAAGGTTTTTTTATTTATATCAAAGGACAATAACCAATACCATGATTTGTTTCTTGTGTGTTAGACTCTATAGGGTTGTGGATACCTTGTTCTCTAGCACCACATCCTTTTCCACTATAGCCAAATTGTTTGATAAGTTCATAGCCTTTTTCATAAAGCTTTTTCATTGCTTTTGGATTTGGAGGATGTTCATGATTAAGTTCATCAAATTTGTTGTGTAATCTATTGTATTTTTTTCTAAAGTGGTTGAGGTCGATGCTTTTGAAGGGTTCTTCAAATTTTATGTTGACATTACTGCTTTCTCTTTTTTAGAGTGTTTTTGTATGATCGTATATTCACCCATGAATGTATGTTCAAAATATAGAGAACCCCAATCATCTTCTAATAGCTTTTTTATGTGTGCTTTGTCTTTTTGATGTATGAGGTCTACATGTTTAGTTGGTGTTAATGTTGCTAAAGGATTTTCCTCGGTTTTTCCAATGTACGAACAATTGTTTGGGTTAGGGTCAACTTAAAATTTGTACACTTTGTTATTGTATATGTATTTCATTTTATGATGAAGAGTAGAAGGAACCCCATTCATTGCATGAATCCATGGTCTACCTAAAAGAAGATTATATGAAAGTTCATGAGGCATAATATGGATATGTGCTTCCAATGCGGGCTTCCCAACTGTAATTGGTAAAGTAATCACACTAAGTAGTTTTTATTGACATTGAAAAATAAATTGATTAATAGATAAATAATCAGGTTGAATATTTGATTTGTCAACACTGAGCCTATCCAAAAGGCTTAGACTACACACATTAAGGGTAGAGTCGGTATCTACAAGATTTCTCTTTATCCCTTTTCTATTGTATTATGAAAGCTTCATTTCCTTTTACACTTCCAAAGGGGGGAGTTCACTTTGGTGGAAAATAATGTCAACATTTAGTCCTTGGATCATGGTGGCTATGTCATTTAGTTGTGCATTGGGAGAGATTGGAACTTTTTGTAAGGATATTTTAATCATGTTGTGTTAGTGAAGGGAGGCTTGAATAAGGTCCCATAATGATATCTTAGCAGGAGTATACTTTAGTTGTTCAACAAGATTGTACTCCTTTCCACTTTGTGGAGATAAATTAGGAGGCTTGGTAAGATGGGGTTTGGAAAAGGTAGGGGTGTTGGGGTTGGTTGTTGTGGTTGCAGATTATTTCTAGTGTTATATGTATGAGCAATGGTATTAGGACTCAGCTACTACGACACATTATTCTTAGGCGGGTAAAGGATGAGTTTAGGTTTTTTCTAGGTTTTTAATCTATGTGAAGGGGGGTAAAGGATGAGTTGAATTTGAATTATATTAATTCCCCTTAGTTAAGGAGAGTCTAATGTGGCCTCATCATGTTCTTCTACTATGTTATTTTCAATGTTATCTTTTTCTTGCACCATGAGATCCTCCCTAGAAGGAGAGTGTTTAGGAGAACTATAAACTAGATGTTCATGACATTCAAAGGTTGGTCCTTCTAAAACAACTTCATTGAAATTAATAGAGTTATCAATGGTTTGATTTTCTTATTTAGAGGGATATTAGAATAAGGATCTATTTGATTGTACATTTTCTCTAAGGTCTCATTCTCTTGTGGCATACTATCTACCCTAGTAGGAGAGCTTGTAAGATGTTCACCACATTCCATGGTTAGATTTTGTAAACTAGCTTCATCACAAGTGGGGGAGGTATCAAGAGAAGGACCACTATTATTTTCAAATAGATTGTCTGATGAAGGAGCATCCTTGGTTCTTGGAAATCTTGCATCAACCAAAAATATTTTCTTTCAGTTTTATTCTTATTTTGTTCTTTGTTTGGTTCAAGTTGGAAGATTTAGTATCTCTTCATAGTTTCTCACTAGACCCTGTAGATCTTTTTTTACATCATGGACATGTTCATTTTCATTATTACAAGATTTGGGAATGATTGGATCTTTTTCTAGCAAGTTATCACTTCCAAAATTTTATGGCAGTTTCTTGAACCGGCACGAGAATAGTTTCTAAGCCTAACGGTTAATTTGATCATTTGTGGATCATCCCCGTGACTTGTGGATCATAAGGGTGTGATCTTAAATGTTCCATGGAGTTTTCCCTGATCTTCATGATAGGTCCACACTTCATTCTATGCACCTATTGATAGATTAATTCAAATTTAGGCTGACCTATTCATGTGCACGTTACATTTTCCTTCCTTGGTTAATGTGAAGATATTTGAACAATGCAGATGTTTCCTAAATTGTGGATATAGTATAAAGCTTGTAATTGATCATAAGAATAGGGAGTAGTAGAGTTGGTAGTTGATTGAATAGATTAATATTGATCTAAATTGTAAGAGTTCAACTCACATATAGGAGCATATTGGAATGTTGTAATATTGAACATGTTATATTAGGCCTATGAGCCGAAACTATAAACTCAAATGTAATTAGGATTTCTATTAATGAGAATATTTGCATTTGCATTTCCCTCCATATTTTGTATTTCTTTTTTTGTTTTACTCTTGCTACATAGTTTAGATAGTTCTCCTTGAGGACTCTCCTACTGTGGCTATGCTAGATTGGTATTAGAGCGAGCTTTGATTTTTATGAGGTTGTCAGAATTGCAAAGTCCTATAGAATATTTATTGTGGGGTGGAAAATTGAGGATTCAACCTACAGCTATAGAGGACTTGTGTGAATATGGCAGGAAGAATAAATGTTAGAGGAAATGGAGCGTGTGGAAATGCAGACCCAACTTTAATGGAGATATTGAGAGGAATTGTTGCCATCTTAGATGCAATCAAAATGACCTAGAGAATAGGTAGAAGTTAAAAATGAAAGAGGAAGAGAAGAGAAACCTGGTCTAGATCAAGGAGAAGAGAGGTTCATAAGAGACCTAACCAGAGTGAATAAAAAACCACATTTCAATCCACCGGATTATAATGGTAAGTTGGATTCAGAAGAATTGCTTGATTGGATTATAGAGATGGAAAAGTATTTTGAATTTGAAGGTACTAGTGAAGATAAGAAGGTGAAATATGCTTGTATAAAGTTGAGAGGACATGCATCTCTTTGGTGGGAAAATTTGTAGACAAACAGGTAGATGAGAGGAAAATAAAAGATAAAGACATGGGATTGGATGGTAAATAAGTTGAAGACAAATTTTATGCCTACAGATTATCAGATTAGTTTGTTTCAAGTGTGATAGAATATATTGAGGATTTCTATAAGTTGAATATTAGATTTTAAAATTCAAAGGATGAGATTGGGAAAGTAGTTAGGTATGTGAATGGTTTGAGGTCATCTATACATCATGAGATTAGTTTGATTAAGTTGTAGAATGTGGAAGAAGCATATCAATGTGTCCTAAAGTAAAAGGAGAAGTTGAATAATAGACATGAACAAAGAAAAAGAGGAAGAAATTTTGTTGGAGGAGTAAGAGGCTCTTTTGCAAATAAAAATAAGGATAAGGAGGTTAGTAAGAATGATAATTCGTATCATGGAGGTTATGGGAACTCTTACAAAGGAGGAGGATATGGTGGTTACTAGAATGAAGGATATATAAAGGATGATAGGGAGAAAAGAGTATTCAAGGGAACATGATTTAAGTGTGGTGGAGAAGGACATAGATCTTTTAAATGTAATCAGGGGGAGACAAGCAGAAAGACATAGAGCAATAGGAGAACAACCATTTTTGAGGAAGAACATGATGGATCATCTAATAAACCAGAAGATGGAGAAGTGTTGGTGAATCAAAGAGTATTGTGTTAGAGTGAGTTGGAAAAGGATCTATTGCAAAGAGATAATTTCTTTCAGACTATATGCAAGGTAGCTCATAAATGTTGCAAGGTGATTATGGATAGTGGAAGTTCTGAGATAGCTTGGATTCAAGATGAGCATAAGATAATGGTAAGCCAATAATGTTTGGTGAAATTAAAGATATGAAATTACCATGATGAAGTTCATTGTGATATCCTTCCTATGGATATATGTAATTTTTTTTGGTAAGGACTTGGAAATATGATCAACAGGCTATTTATGATGGAAAGAAGAATATATATACTATTATTGCTAATGGTATGAAGTAGATTTTGTTACCTTTGGAATATGTCACTATAGTTGAGGTTTGTACGAGTACTAGAGTTTTTTTGGTTGATGGAAGGATATTCCTTGATAGGTTGAGACATGACAAAATATGTTATGCCTTGGCACCTAAGAAGACCGAAGATTTGAAACATGTAGAAGAAAAACTGAAAGATATAAAGGAGTTGCTGACAGAGTATGAGGAGATCATCTCAAATAATGTACCTGATGGATTTCCACCTGTGAGAAGTATTAGTCATTGCATGGATCTGATTCCTGGAGCTAGTTTTCCTAATAAAGTAGCACACCAGATGACACTAGAATAAAATGAAGAATTGAATAGACAAGTGAAAGAATTGTTGAAGAAGGATTTGATCAGAGAGAGCTTAAGTCCATGTGCAATACCTACCATGCTAGCACCTAAGAAGTATGGAGAATGGAGGATGTGTATGGATTGTAGAGCCATAACCAAGATCACAGTGAAGTATAGATTTCCTTTGCCCTAGATGGATGACATTATGGATTGTTTGAGGGGATCTAGATACTTTCCAAAGCTAGATTTGAAGAGTGGGTATCATCATATCAGGATCAAAGAAGGAGATGAGTGGAAAATAACATTCAATACAAATGAAGGATTGTATGAGTGGTTGGTGATGCCTTTTGGATTGAAAAATGCACTGAGTACCTTCATGAGGCTAATGAATGTGGTATTGAAGAAATTCTTGGGTAAGTTTGTGATTGTGTACTTGGATGACATCTTGATCTTTAGTATGAGTAGGGAACAACATTTGTTGCATATAAGATAAGTTTTGTAGAGGTTGAGAGAGGAATAGTTGTTGATAAACATTAATAACCATAGTTTCATGGAGGAATTGGTATATCTGGGATTTGTGAGTGATATTTGTTGATGGATTGAAGATCAATCCTGAGAAGGTAAGGGAAATTGTTGAGTGGGCTATGTCATAAAGCATTGGAGAGGTAAGATCATTTCATGGATTGGCTAGTTTCTACTGAAAGTTCATTAGGAATTTTGGTTATATTTGTAGTCCTATGATAGAAACAATGAGAGGAGATAGGAAGGATTTTAGATGGAAATTTGGAGCAAACCGTAGTTTTGAATTGTTGAAGTAGAAGGTGACTAAGTAGCTTGTGTTGGCTTTACCAAATTTTAGTAAGGTATTTCAAGTAGACTATGATTCGATTGAAAGAGAAATTGGAGCAGTATTAAGTCAAGAAGGGAGACCTGTAGCTTATTTCAGTGAGAAGTTGAATGATGCTAGGAGAAGATATTCAGTGTATGATAAGGATTTTTATGCTATATTTCAAGCCTTGAAAAAGAGGATACATTATTTATTTTCGAAGGAGTTTGTGTTGTATATAGATCATCAGGCATTACAATATTTGAATAATCAAGGTAAGTTGAATCAGAGACACCTGAGATGGGTAGAGTTCTTGCAGAGCTCCACTTTTGTTTTGACACATAGGAGTGGAAAGTAAAATAGATTTGTTGATGCTTTGAGTAGGAGAAGGAATTTACTGACAAATATGAGAGTGGAGGTATTAGGATTTGATGAATTGAAGAACTTGTATTAGGAAAACCCAGATTTTGCAGAACCTTGGAAAACTTGTAAAGAACCTATTTTGGAGGATAGAAGCCAATGGTTGGATTATTTCATTCAGGAGGATATGTTGTTTAGAGGTAATCAATTATGTATACCCCAAAGTTCAATGAGTGATAACTTGGTGAAAGAGAAGCATAGTGGAGGAATGTCAGGACACTTTGGAATTGATAAGAGAGTAGCATTGGTAAGTGAGAATTAATTTTGGCTGCATATTCATAAGGGTGTTAGGAGATTTATGCAAAGTTGTAGAGTTTGTCGTGTTGCAAAGGGAAGTAGTCAAAATTTTATATTGTATAAGCCTTTGACAGTTTCAGAGAGACCTTGGGAGGACATCAATATGGATTTCATACTTGGTTTACCAAAGAAACACAGAGGTAATGATTCTATATTTGTAGTGGTAGATAGATTTTCTAATATGGCACATTTCATACCTTGTAAGAAGACAACAAATGCAATACATGTAGCAAACTTGTTTTTCATATCTAAGTAGTTAGATTGCATGGATTACTTAGAAGTATTATTTCAGACAAAGATGTAAATTTTGTTGGTTACTTTTGGAGGAAACTTTGGAAGAATTTGAAGACCGATTTGAAGTTTAGTTCTACATTTCACCCATAGACTAATGGAAAAATAGAGGTAGTAAATATGAGTTTAGGGAATTTCCTGATATTTTTGATTGAAGAGAAGACTAGAAGGTGGGATTTAGTCCTTGCACAACCATATTTTTATACAATAATTCAGTGAGTAGGAGTACAAGGAAGATACCTTTTGAGATTATTAATAGAGTTCATCCTAGAGGTATATTAGAGTTGAGAGCCATTAGTATAGAAGATAAGAGGAGTGTAGAAGTAGAATAATTTGTAAAGCATATGAAGAAAGTACATACTCAAGTGAAAAAGCAATTGGAAGACATGAACCAAAAGTATAAGGAGAAAATAGATGAAAAAATGAGACATAAGGAATTTGAAGATGGAAATGAAGTAATGGTATATTTGAGGAAGGAGAGATTTATAGTTGGAACAAACAATAAGCTAAAGATGAGTAAGTTTGGACCTTGTAATATTTTGAAGAAGTTTGATTCTGGAAATGCATATGAAGTGGAGTTACCAGATGACATGGGTATATCACATATATTCAACATTGTAGATCTACATCAGTATTATGAAATAGAATTCAATGAAGAAAGTATAATAGAATTGGATTATTAGTTTCCTAAAAAGAATTCAGATGAGATCAAGGAGATTTTGGATACCAAAGATGGGATAAAGAATCGAGCAAGACAATACAAAGAGTATCTTGTGAAATGGAAAGTGAGACCAGTGGAAGATTCTTCTTGGATTTCTCAAGCTAAGGTAGACTGTCTTGGTTTTCCTCTAGCCCCAACAAAGTGAGGGATTGAATTTTCAATAACCCCGGATGTTTGATGTAGGAGGATCCTTGGTTCTTGGCAATCTTGCATCAACCAAACATATTTTCTTTCAGTTTTATTCTTATTTTGTTCTTTGCTTAGTTCAAGTTGTTGGATTCGGTATTTCTTCATAGTTGCACACCAAACCATGTGGATATTTTTTTACATCATAAAATTGTTCATTTTCCTTATTCTAATATTTGGGAATGATTGGATCTTTTTTTGGAAAGTTATCGCTTTAAAAATTTTCATGGCAGTTTCTTGAACCGACATTGGAATAGTTTCCAAGCCTAATGGTTAATTTTATCATTCGTGGATTGTCCCCATGACTTGTAGATCTTAATGGTGTGATCTTAAATGGTCCATGGAGTGTCCCTAATTTTGATGATAGGTCCACACTTCATTCTATGCACCTGTTGATAGAGTAATTCAAATTGAGGCTGACCTATTCATGCACATGTTACATTTTCCTTCCTTGGTTAATTTGAAGATCTTTGGCCAACACAGATGTTTCTTGAATCACGGATATAGTATAAAGCTTGTAATAAATCATAATAATAGGGAAGTGGAGTTGGTAGTTGATTAAATAGATTAAGATTGATCTGAATTATAAGAGGTCAACTCACATATAGGAGTATATTGGAATGTTGTAATATTGAAGATATTATATCAGGCCTGTGAGCTAAATCTATAAGAAAATGATGTTGTTGGATGAATGCAATGAATATTTTTGTTAATGAGAATATTTTCATATGCATTTTCCTCCATATTTTGTATTTCTTTCATTGTGTTACTCCAGTTTCACACTTTGGATAGTTCTCCTTGAGGACCCTCCTATTGTGGCTACGTCATTTTCCCAAATGGTAGGAACATTAGGGAAGGGAGGAACAAGATTCTGATGGATCTTAATAGGTGTACCTTCTAACACCAACCTATCCTCTTGGCATCAAGTAGGGAGATTAGGAAAAGAATAATTTTGATTTTCATGGTTATAAATACTAGGTAAGGTGATGTTTAGAAATGTTTCTATGATCTCATCTTCTTGTTGTCTAATATCTTCAAAAGGAGGATGAGAAAAGGGACAATCAAAACCCTCAATTCTTGTATCTTATTTCACCAAGATAACTTCGTCACTAATAGGAGAGGTATCGGGAGAAGAACAAGTATGATTGTTATGATTGTCTACATTACCATCCTTTCCAATGGACAATGTAATATTGAGGATTGTGTCAATGGTTGGATCATAACTATGACTAACATGTTTCTTAATGACCTCATTGTTATAATCAAAATTGAACTCATAAGAGGAGATGTTGTATTTATGTAATCCATTTTTAACCACATCAAAGCCACATCTCTTGAAAGAAAACATGCTATATAATGGAAAAGTAAAGAAAGTACAATACAATGACCTAAAGTGAAATGTTTAAATGTAATTTTTAGATGTGAAAAAAGGTAATTTTCTAATTACATTATGCAACAAGCTGAAAGATGAAATATTGTAAATGCAAATTTGAAATTGAGAAATGCATGAAGTGAGCTAATGTAAGCTAGACCAAATGAAATGAATGTAAAAAAAACTAAGCCAACCAATATAGATAGTTAATGGAAGCAAATAAAACTGCAAAAACAAGGTTCTTAGTGTTGTAAAAGGTAGTTTCAGTGGTGCAAAGGGACTGATTCACCAAAGGTGAAGAATGAGTCGCTGTGGGGATTTTTTTCAAAATTTTCATAATCGTCAATTGATTTTTATGATTTTAGTTTGTACGATGTGTATTCTAAATGCACATGCAATTTTTTGATGATTTTCAATTATTTGAGATGCAAAAAATACAACCTATATGTACTTTCACTAATGCAAAAATTTAGAAATCCTAGATGAAAATTAACCAATGCAAAGTTAATGTAAGCTAGATCTAGGATGATGATGGGCTCCAAATCAAAAAGGAAGTTATTCAATAATGCAGGTTCACCAAAATGAACCAAATATTTTTGTGAAGGTCTCTCTTACACTTCTAGGGTTTTGAACCTAAAAGGGGAGAGGTACAAAAATCTTAATGGCTCACTCAAGAACAAACCCTTGAAATTCCAATGAAAATGATATTGAAATATTTCAAAGGGGATTTTCCTAAAGGCTAAAAACTTATAAAAGAGATTCACTATCAAATGTAAACCTAGAAAATGTAAGATGTTTGAAAACACACTATGACATGAAAAAAGACCTAGAAAGATGAATATAAATGCAAGTAAAATAGAAAATGTGTACCTAGAAACTTGTAGAGGCTAGAATGAAGACTGAAAATGCTAATGATCCTAAAATTTTGGCCTACTAGGACTCATTCGCCATTCTTGGTGAATTGGTCCCAGATCTAGAAAATTATACCAAGGCCTATTTTATCCAAATAGGTATATCCAAATCCATTGAAATCTATAAAAAAATTACAGTGGGACACATTCACCACTAATGGTTAATGATTCCACTTTGACATTTCCAAAAACCTAAAAGTGGAATTTGTAGCTCTAGGTCTTCTCTTTTTGTACCTCTAGGTGTATGGATCTGAAACCCTTATTTTCGAGACTATAAGTGACCTTTTGTGAGGATTTTAAACTTTCCAATAGGGAAATCACTCCAAAAAAAATTTAACCTATTCTTCAATGATTTCCAATCCTTCAAAATACCTAGATTTGCAATCACACAAAGAAAGAGAGAGAAATGTTTATTTCGTAGAGAATAGGGGTTTGCCTTGGTCAAACCCCTTTTAGGTAATAAACCAAAATGATGAAACAAAATGATGAAGTGTGAACATGAGATAATGCAAGTAGAAACTTTCCATGATGATAGATCTTGAGATGCTACAACAATGGATGACTAATCTACCCTTAAATGCCTCATAATTGATCTTGATTGTTATCTTGATGACCTTATGAAGACTTAAAATGCTAAACCCTAGCTTGCTTGACTTGAGATGGATAATGAATGAATGAAATAATGATTAGAAGTTCTTTTATATAAAAAATCCACTCAAATTCTCGTTAATTTGATCCCCAAGGTCGATATTGATGAAAATTAAAATTAAAATCTATTTTTTCTTGGTTAAACCCTAAAAATAGATCAAATGGGAATCATTCGACATCTTAGGTGAATGGGTCCCACTTGGATGGGACTCATTCGCCCAAAGTGGAAAATAGGTCCTATAGGGGCTCTTTTGCCAACTGAGATGTAAGGGAATAAAGAAATTAAGCGTTTATGTTGATTTTGTGAACTCTTTGATCAAAATAAGCCTTGGAATGCATAATATGGAGTCATAAGGGCCTATTAATGGTGTTTTAAAGGGTAATTAGGGATAGGGACACAAATTTCAATGTGAAATTATGATTAAATATACTTTACAACATTAAAATAAGGTCCACATAGCCTAAAAAGACATTAAAATAAGGTCCACATAGTCTAGAAAGGCACAAGATCCAGTGTGAATGTGTAAAACACATTACAACACTGGATTAAAATTAGGTTTAATTTACATTCCTTCTAGTTTAATGTGAGAATGCAATGAAATACATTTTATAACATTGAATTAAGGGATAGATAGGTCATTAGACTTAAATATTTAATAAATGTCTAGAAAAGTGTGAAAGTCATTATCAACACTTTGCAACACCTTTACAAGACATCGATGAATGCATTTTATTCAGTTTGCAAGGGCCCAAGAGCTAATGTGGATGTGTTAACCACATTACAACACTAAATCAAGGAAAAACTGAGTCAAAATCTATAAGGAGCATGAAAATGTCCAAAGATCTATTTTTCTATGCTATAGACAACAATGAGAAATGCTAGGGCTAACCAATTAACAAGTATATAGGTGAAAAAGTCAAGAATACATGTGAATAAGTGAAGAACAAGAACTCAAATATACATAAGCCTTCAAGTATACACATGAATACATAGTGTACACATTAATAAAAAGTATATGTATGAATACAAGGTATACACATGAAAACATGTAAGTCACAAATGATACATTGGAATACACGTAAGTCACAAATTATACACATAAGTTGTAAAGCATACACTTGAATACACATAACTCATATCTATTGAACTATGGATTTATAATGCAAATATGGACACCATCAATAAGAAATATTTGTATTAACCAAATAGCCATGTAGGAATACATCAATATATGTCACTAAAAGTATAAAATATATACAAAATAGCCATATAGGCTAATGAAAATTCCATATAGACATACAATGTAAAATATATCAAATACAAAATATGTACAAAAATTCCATATCTAGGCATAAAACAAAGGGCTCTGGAATCAAAATTTATTGCTCTCCATGCTCTTGAAATAATTTGTTTCCCTTTTCTTATCAACCAGATGGTGACAAGCCTATCACTCATTTATTCAAAGGTTGAGAAGTGCTCCTGGTGCTCCTCCTAGGGTTTAGTTTTTGGTCAGGCTTTACCTATTACAATAAGAAGTAAAAACATTAATATGTAGAAATTAAATTAGAAAAAATGACATTTTTAACAAAATAATCACTTAATTCCACTAGAAAATCTCTCTCCTCAAGGGAAATATTCTCATGCCCATGTTTTGGCATGCTAAAGCCCCATAAAAACCATCCAAAGAGAAATTAAAGTACAAATCAATAATGGTTTAATTTTTCACTAACTAACAACTATAACAATGAATGTAAATTGAAATTTAGTAATATACCCCATACCTCCATGAGAGGCATAAAGGAGTCTATAGTAGAAGAAATACCAAGCTTCATTTCCCTATGAAAATTTGGAGGTGTATCTGCTTCCAACGTCTAAAAATAAAACAATGAATTATTCAATCATGGAAACTACAATAGTGATGCATGTCATGGCTTATAATGTATGAGATAATGAAAATAAATTTGAGTGCTTATTAAACTATATATTTTTACTATCATGCTTACTATTTTCCCTATCCATAGCTTGTTTGAAAGCACCTATTTTATGCTTTTATTCATAGTACCAAGGCAGTGAACCATTTGATAAAATGCTTTGGTAGACATGTACAAAAATTGTGGTAGCATAGAGAAGGAAGTGAACTGTTTGAAAAAATACCTCAAAGAAATGTGGTCTCATGGTGATGGAATTCCATTACAAACAAATGTTTCATGGAATTCCATCATCATGAGATCACATTTCTTTGAGGCATTTTTTCAAACAATTCATTGCCTTCTCTATGGTATTATGCTGGGATCTAGGGTGGATGGTATTGTGTGGTCTTGGTTATGAGATTAAGGGTGATCATGACATGAAGAGGAAGGGGTGGGTATACGAACAAGTGGAATAAAAGGTGGAAAGTTCCATGAATTGGGAAATTGAGGATGAGGATGAGGACACTAAAAATAATTTGGAGGGGAATTTTGGTTGAAGGCTTGGCTTCTATTCTTCAAGCAATGAGCTTTTTGAAAAAATTCCTCAAAGAAATGTGGTCTCATGGTGATGGAATGGAATTCTATCACCATGATACCACATTTATTCAATGCATTTTTTCAAACTACTCATTTCCTTGACTATGGTATCTCCTATTGTTATGCTTTGATAGATTTTTTCCAAGAATCCATAGTTTGTTGGAAAGCAACTATTTGAAGCTTTTAGCCATAGCAGCAAGGAAGTGAGTAGTGTGATAAAATCCTTTGGTATACATGTATGAAAAATTTGGTGGCATAGAAAAGGCGATGAGCTATTTGAAAAAAATTCTCAAAGAAATGTGGTCTCATGGTGATGCAATGGCATTCCATCACCATGAGACCACATTTCTTTGAGGAATTTTTTCATACAACTCAATTCCTTGTCTATGCTATTGCTTACTATTTATCTTTCATATATTTCTTCCAAGCATCCATAGCATAGACAAATTAGTTAACATTTTGAAAAGATGCCTCAATAAAAAGTGTTCTCATGGAATGCCATGACAAGTAAATGCAATTGGTAGTTGCTACTAGTTATTACTTATGCTATGTGAAGTAATTGCATCATTGCTTATGTTGACTTTTTAAACAACTATATTCTAGTTAAAATTTTGTAATCTATCAACATCCAGTTATTAGTTATAAAATGTGAAGTAATTATTTCAGTCTAAAAGACATGCAATGCAATGTAATCAACGATATGAATATAAACTACACAAATCTATTAAGTATAATTTATTAGTTAAACTCTTTATTCTATTACCTGCATGTAGGTTTGTTTAGCTCCACTAGAACTAGGAGGTGCTCCCATGAAACCTCCAATATTATCCTATTAAACATCCAAAATCAAATATTAGAATACCATTGATATAACAATGTTATTCACACGTAATAAATTTCTAATTGTTTACTAGTTGGGTGATCCCAAAATAGTGGTTTATACTTTCTAGGAGATCTTTATTTTTGAAGAAATCACATATTATTACAAAATATATTGATTTAAGACTTGAAAAGTTCCTTTAAAAGGATTCCAATTGAGGAGGTATTTACCAAACTAGCTCAGATCAAACCCGTTGGATAGAACTGTGCTAGTTTTAAATCATACCTATAACACTGTCTCCTTTATGCCTATCAAAATGTTAATAAAAAACTACTTTTGATTTACCTTTTGCGGGATTAAATGAATTCAATTAATTTTTTTTTTATAAGTATGTAGTGCTTATTATAAGCTTCCCAAAAAGTATAATTTTAAATAAATTTAATTTGAATATTATATTTATTTTTTATTTCTTGTGAAAGTAGTTTTTTCACCATAAATCGAGCTCTTTGTTCTGCACATGTGGAAAAATAGTAGATTTTTAAAAAAATTAAAAAATATCAGTGCACTAGATATTGATGTCCCTGATCCAACAAAAGAATAAGAATTAAATCATGTCTACATTGTAACTGTTTTGACTTTGAAACTTAATTAAGAAAATAAATAAATAATGAAATACCATGAAACCAATTCCATGCACTAGATATCATAGTTATCAATCTAAATTTAAATAAATTAGAATTTTATGCTTCATAGAAAAAAAATTATGTGTTAGCTAGTAATGTCACTCTTTAAAAATGGTGTTTACTATTAAAAATGAGTTGTTTAAGAAAATGGAAAAAGTGCAATCTGATTTCAAAAAATTTGAAAAAAAATATATTTAAGATCTATAGACAAAATGTCACAAATCACTAGTTTTCATCATCTTCAAATTCCTCATTGATTATCCGCTATAGGTGCTTGAAAGTGAAGATTTAGTTAAGAAAATTAGTTCAATGTCTAGTTTGCCCAAAAATTGTAAACCAATATTGTGGGATCACCTAGTTACATACCTTAGTAGTAGATGTAGTGGAGTAATAAATAGGTGTAGGGCCAATGTATCCAGTATCAACACTATGACCCTAAAATTTTATTACAATCATAAGACTGAATTAGTTAATCTTACATTTTAGAAAGGAAATTTAATAAATTAAATTCAATGAACGTGCTAGCATTTACCTAAGTATCGATGTCATAAGCCTCATTCAAAATTTTAGATGCCCTCACCACCTCTGTAGCTACAAATCTATCCTACATAGCAGCCTTCTGAGTATCGGTGGGGTCATATGTACTAGTCTCCCTGCAAACTTGACATGAATGGGGTGCAATCCTACCACTCGAAGACTCCCATGTATGGCATTTTACTATAGGATTGGCATGATGGATGACACTCTGGGTCAAAGAGCTGATAGACTACAAAGTGTCTACCTTGGTACTCTCCTTCGTGATGGAAGGGATAATGATGTGCTCATGAGTCGTCCTAGTGAGAGCTCGTTTCGCTTTCCACCTAGGATCATGTCATGCACCGGTTCTATCTTGTGCTGACCCCCCACATCTCCCATAGAAGTCCTTCATATCAAAATAATGGGATTTTTTTCAAAACTTACAATACAATTTTCTCAAGAAATATTGTAGGACTTCATAATTTTTGCATGGTGGGTAGTCCAAAACTATGTGACACCTATTCTAAAAATTGTTCTTGATCCCTTGGTGGTGGCACCAATGGATAGAAAACCTCTTAGCATTAAGGTCAAAATTTTAGGTATGTGCAGGATCATGATGGGCCAAAAATTCATGATATGATGGGTATGTGTAGGGTATGTGGCTAACGATATTTTTTACACAAAATTGATGAAACAAAAATGGTTTTTAAAAGAGATTCTCAACTTTCCACCAATATGAATTATGCTTTACTTTGAATTTAATAAATAATTATTATTCATTTTCTATTTGAGAAACGACTAAATTCTTGATTGATATGTTGATTGAAAAACATCTATAGCTTTCAAATGGTATCACATTTTTTGAATCCAAAACATGTGTCACATTCTATTTTTTACATACTATAAAGTTAAAAAAATGAATTTCATGAAGTTTTGACCAAGTTAAGGTGGTCAGACATACAAGTTTTTATATTTTTAAAAAGTTGTAATAAAAGAATCATAATTAATTATCTACTTGGGAAAAATCACAAAAAAATATGCAGCACATCAAGACATGAGTCATTTACTTATATTTAAAATCTTATAAAAAATATTATCATTTTATTATGGTTAGGGTGGTTAGACAGACACCTACTTCTTATTTTTTCCCTAAAATTTAAGTACTACTGCATTGAAATTTCAAATTTTTACCAAATAGATTTTTTTCTTAGAAAAACGTAGTATTTTAGAAACTACATTTAATTCGATATAGATTCTATTCTTACATATTGTTGAAATAATATACATAACTTATTCAAATTTTTACATCAAGTTTCCTAACTCTGATTTTTCTTAATTTTTCTCCAATGAAGGGCTTATTTTTTCCAAAATGATCTTGCACATACCCTTAAATTGGTTTATCTCTTGGTTAGTGAACAATGAGCACAAATGATATTTTGTAATTTTTCATCTTTTACTTCTTTATATGATAATTTTTCTGCGTAAAAATTCTTAGTCGCTTTCCTCCTATCTTCCCAACCACTTAATTTTTTGTTGATTGCATCTACATGTTTTAACATTTCTTTAAGTGCACTAGCAGTCATTCTTTTTTTCATGCTTGAACTTATTGTATCATTCAACCTTGTGATTAACTCCTCAATTTATTTTTTATTGTTTTCAATTACCCCCATTAAATTTTGTTGAGTGCTAGGAGGATGTTGAGCAATTGGTGGAGGAGATTGTTGTTGTGGTTGTTGAGGATTTTGTTCATGTTCTTTTTTCTCTGGCTATTGAGGATTTTTATGAGGGATTTTAGGATCATGAACATTTCCTACAAATTAAAAAAATGAATATAAAAAACAACCTAAAACTACCAATTTAACAACAAAAAATAAAAAATCTTTACTTTTTGACCTCCCCTTCAAAGTGGCAACATCTTGGTGAGAAAATTACGCTAAATTAACAAAAAAAATGCAATATTACCTCCTTCCAAAATGTGAGCACACAAGAGAATGGTTTTTTGCTATGAGCAGCAAAAAAAAAGTCACAATAAAAATGAATTTGTTTTACTTTTTTCTTGTTTCAATAACATACAATGTGCTTGTTTTATAACACAAGTGAATTATAAGCTTGATGTGGTCAATCCTTTGGCTTGGTCACACCACGCCATAACATGGGCGCATTATAGCCTATCAAATGTTTTTTGAAATTTTGGCCACAATTCGACCCCCCATCTTTTTGCACCCACCCCTATATGAACTTTCACTAATGCAAAATTTGAAAACCCTATAATGCCAATTAATTAGTGCAAACCTTCATGCAATGCTAATGCAAGCAAGATATAGGGTGATGATGCACTCCAAATCAGAATGATAATGTTCTAAATGTAGGTTCACCAAAATGAAATGGTGAAAATGGGTTAGGATGCTTTCGTATGGTTTTAGGACATAGAGCACACCCACTTCCCAATTTCATTCAAAGATAACCCTAGAGATCTCAATGCAAAGGAGAAAGAGATCTTGCAATCGGGTTGTCCTAGGGGCTGATTGTAAACTTATAAGGGGTTCACCACCAAGCTAGGGCTTGGAAAGACAAATGCAGTGCAAGATGTAATATTAATCCCTAATATGATGTAATGACATGCAAAATGGCCTAGAAAAGTATGCAAAACAAGATAGAAAGTTGTAAGATGAAATGTGTGCACTTGGAAATCTAGAGATGACTAGAAGGAGATCTAAAATGCTGGAAAATTTGAATTTAATGCTAAATGGGACTCATTCACTAGGCCAGGTGAATCAATCCAAGATCTGGGTTTCTATGTGGGAATAGGAATTTGGCAAACATGAGTATCTGAATCTATAAAAATATAAATTTTGACCTAAATTTGGAATCATTCTCCAAAAGTGGCAAATCATTCCAATTATTCTTTTCTAAAACTTCAAACTCTAAATCTTCTCTCCTCATTATTCTTAATTTCCTTCTTTAGGTTTCCTCATTTGATCTTTGTAAATCAACCTATAGGTGTTCTCCTATGTTCTCCAATGCTTGATGAAAATTTTGAGAACTTTAGGCACTTTTACAACCTTCTCCAAACTTTCTCTTCAATGTTTCTTCAACCTAAACCTACAAATCACACACAAAAGAGGGAAAAATTTTGTTTTGTTAGTGGAAAGGGGTTGCCTTGGTCAAAATCCATTTTTGTAATTGTCATATCCATCCATTTAGCAAATAAATCAGTTATTTATCAATCTCCTAAAGTCACCAACTTATATTAAATAAATAAAGTTGATCGTAACATCACCATCCTTTTAATTAAATAAATCGAGCCTTTTAATTAATTAAATATGAAATCACCTTCCATTCCTTTTGATTTAAATAAATTCAAATATTCAAGTCAAATAAGTCAAACTCACATAATCATCACTTAAGCTAATCTAATCTTGATTAACCTAACCTAACCAACCATCACATTCTCTAGATTTTGCCACTTGCACAAATAAATCAATTTATTGACTTATTAAAATCCTTATTTTCTTTCAACTTGGCATTAAAAATAGAATATTCCCTCAAAGTTTGAAAATGATGACAAGTTGACTTGTCCCTTCCAACATTGCATTAACTTCTCATTTTCATGTCCCCCACTCAACATTTATATCACAATTTCAAATTTGAAATTTCCCTCTCTTGGGAACATTGGCAAAAACTTGCACATCCCTTAGCCTATCACAAGTTGAAAAATGGCCTCTTCTCATTGGCTAAATCTTTGTCCCACATTCATCCATTTGGATATTTCTCTCATCAAAATAATCTATAAATGAAAGGCTTCATTCTTGATAAAATCCTCCACAACTCCACAATCTTCATGCAAAGTCATTCTCTTCAACAGGGAACTAATTTTGTCCACCATCATTTGCAACATCAAGCTTATCAAGGGTTGGGAAAGGGCCATTTTCCACAATAGCGCCAATCCATTATGGGATAGGGTTTGGTCATGATTTTATGTGCTTGCATTTAATTATGTTTGTTCTATTTAGCTTGGATATTTTAGTATGATCAATTATTTCATAGGGATGCTCTATCTTATTTACTTGATTCAACTAACAACTCATGTTTGTTTGTTTTTGAGACAAAATGCAGATTTAGCATCCACATAATGGTGCTAGAAGGAGGGTTGAAACTCCGTTTGCATTGATTTCATTTTATTAACTAGTCTTTAATTTCTAAGATGGAAGAGGAGTAAATCACACTCACATTTGGTGACTTCAATATGTTTAAACAGAATGATAGACTCTTTGTCTTGTTCAAGCTTTGAGTTTTGATTAAAGCATTATTGACGATTCAAAGAGGATGCTTTCTAAATGTTAAGATGAGAAAACATGCTTTTTTATTAATGTGTGTTAACATGCTTTCTTCACCTCTAAATTTTCATTTTAGCTGAAAATGTGCTCTTTATTTTAAAACTAAAGTGCTTTCTGAATGTTTTCTGAATGAGTCTTTACGATGGTGAATCAGTTTTCCTATCAGATTTTCTCTTCTGTCTTCTTTCAAAAAAAAAAGTGACTTAAATAAAATGCACGCTCCTTTACTCTTGCATAAAATCCAGTGCTCAGATGCCCAAATGCCTAGATTTCAGCTACCAAGCCTCAGATACAATCCACTGCCAAACGCCGAGCTCAAATCTCTAGCTTGACAAGTGTAAAATCAAAGCTAAGCTGAGAAATCTTAACCTTCTACCTGGATCATACAAAATCCGATGCTATGCAAAAATCTCCATCAGATGAATATTTTATTCTTAGTCAATTGAAACACTAATCTTTGCAGGAAAATAGTGATATGATGAGAGCTAGAAGATCATTTGTTTTTCAAGCTCTACTTTGAATTGAATAACTTGCAATTATAGAGCAATACCTTTTGGAGATTTCTAAAACTAATTGGACATACTAAAAAATGAACTTACCACATTTCAAGCAAAAGTCTCTAAGGTGGTGGACATGTCATTTTCTGTAGGGGATGATGTCTTTGCTTGAGATTTTTTTTTTTTTGGCCTTGATATTACTACAACAATCTATTTGATATGGTGAATCTTTCATCCCTACTGACCTTGCTTGTGTCAAGCCTTTCACATACTATTTCACTTTACCATTGGACGTAAAGGGAATCAGTGAAAACTGTATTATGTTGGTCTCACATTGGAGCAGCACTACAAACTTCATGCTCCAACCCTTCAACGATGGGATATGAGAAAAGAAGGCTCATCCCTTCTTTCATTGCCTTGTAGGATGTCTTGTTTGTGTAACCCTTGAGTGAGATTGGAGGGTGCAATTTGTGGTATTCAACTTAAAGATCTCTTGGCACAATGAGAATCAATTAATGATCACTATTTTACTCTAAATCTTCTTGTAAAATCTGACAAAAAGCTATAGATAATGGTTGGTAATACCATTGGGTGCCAAGGAGGTAAGAAACATATTTGAATTTGAAAGCATTAAAATGGAAATTTTCCTAATTTTTGAAGCATTGAACATCAAGCAGAGGCAGTTAACATTGATTTGAAGTCATTACATTGTTGATTTTGTGAAACTTTGAACCCCCTGTCTTATACAGATTTTGAGAAGTCAAATGTAGTTGGCTATGTTTTTAAAATGATATAAGAGAATTATTATTTAAATTGATAGCTGTAGAGTGATGACTCACAGATTTTAAACTAAGCATTTGATTTTTTAATTTCTTTTAATGAAACTACAAAATATGAAAGTTGATTTTGTATGGCATTGAGTTGTTAATGAAAGTTGCAACATAGCTTGGCATTCAGAGTTAATGTGGTAGGTAGTTGAGTTGTTAATGAGGGTTGCAGTGACTCCAACAGCCACTTTCAATCCTCAGCCACCAGTTGCTCAAAGCGTCATTTCCAATAGTTCCAGTTCTTGTTAAAGCGTCCTTATCTATCATATTTCATGTGATTGACTTAAATCCTATGGACAGCTTTTCAGGACTATGTTAATCCTCCTACTATCAATTGCCTCATCTTGTAGTCTCATTCTAATTTTTCGTTCGCTCATTCAATGTGTGATTTGATGTTGTGACTTTTATTTAATGATTTTTGACCATGATATCATTGATGATAATGCTAGATAGTCTTTGAGTCAATTTTTCAACGCTGAAATTGAATGAGGTTGCCCAACGCGTTAACCCAAACTGTAAAGGCTGCTACATTGAAAAAAGTTTCAAATTCAAATCTCCTTATGCAACCACTCTAATCTCTCATATTCAAGGTAGAATTGTATTGAACCGAATCATAGCTTAGCTAGGAAATTAAATAGGCATGAAGTCAAAGATTGTGTTAATACAACATGATCTCAGTTACCCATTGCCCATGATCTGTTCTTTTTTTCCTTGAGTAACACTCTGGACAATTAGAAAATCTAATGAATTCGCCTTGATTTTGCAAATTGATAAATCTTTTTTGTGTAGATTAGTCTTTAGATGTACATTATATAGGGGTTGCATCATTAAGCATCATTAAATAGTGTAGCAGAGGGCACAATTTTTGCTGTAAGCAGTACATCACAAGATCTCTAAGAAAATACTTTCTATTTGCAGCTATTAGTAAATCCAACCTGATGCATATCTAATATTCCTTTGCACAAAGAAAATATTCATCTACCCCCCCCATTATTATGTGTGTCTGGACTGGGTTAAATGTGTGGTTTGATTCTTGTTACTATGAGCTGACTTTTTGTGTTTATGCATGAGTTGTTGTAGGAAGGAGTATATATGACACTTTCTCTATTTTCTATATTTTTGTCATTGGTAAAGATGTAATTTTGTGGTTATATGATTAAAATGTGGTGGTATTTCATTCTAACTTTTCCTTGGTTGCGGGAAAATTAGGATTTTATCGAAAATTCTCGATTCTCATTTCTAAAATTTTACATCTATAGAAATCAAAATTTTCATTCTTATTTCTACTGATATTTATCTTATTTTGCATAAAGAAACAATGGTGGCCTCTCTCACATTCAAAGAAATCTTATTTCTAATAGCTTTGTAATATTTTCTGGGCTTTACATCACGTAAGAATGGTCATCTTTTTCACATGAGGATAAAAAAACTAGCAGATTTGAGCTCGAAAAGTGGGCATTGGACATTGAACTTGAAAGAGCATTTTAAAATGCTTGTCATAATACCTTAGAGCTTCCATTTCTCACCTTAATTTTCTGTTTTAGAAAAACTAAATCACTGATTTGATCTTTTCAAACTTGGATTAAAACTCAACCTAGAAACTGACTAGTCTTTACTTTTGGGCTAAAAATTGAACAAGCAAACTTCACATTTTGATTTTGATGCTTAAAAAAAGATCTCATCATTTCTTTGAGGCTAAAAATGAACAAGTTCTTTCATGATTTTGTAATCTTTTTGAAAAATAATCTCATCTAAAAAGGCGTATGCTCTTCTCTTCCACCTCACGATGATCTTGAGAATCAAAAGTCTCTTTGATGACATTAAGTTGCATAAAAGATTGCCTCCACATTTCATTTTGGGTTTAAAATTGAACAAAATCTTTTGTGAGTGTGGATAGATTTATTGAATGTGTTCTCCCTTTGTTTCTAAACAAGGGTTGATCGAACTATGAATAAGTTTATTCACTTTTGTCTATTTTAGAGGGCCTGCCTTGGGGAAAAAGTACTCACCCAAGGGAATGACTCAACTGGTACCACTCTAAAGCCAAGAGTATTTCCAACTAGGATATAAATGTGGGTATTGGAGTAAATGCCAATACCACGCAGTTGATTCCGATGAGATGAATCCGAAAGGGGACTCTCGCCGTATGGGTCAATCTCAACAAATGAAAACTATAAAATAAAACCCTTTTTTGTAGTTGCCTATTAACTCATTCACTGAGTTTATCAAATTGGTGCATTGGAACTTAGATTCCAAGACGTTACTTGCCATGTCCCATCTTGGTTGAAATATAGAGGTTAAGACTTCATTCTTAACATACCTTTATATTTTTTCCTTGGTTGCATGTAAAATAATCTCTTCTACTACAAAGGGCATGAGGCAAGAACACCAAGAAAAATTTACCAATTGAGCTAGGGTGTTATATTGCTTGTGAGTTAGTTTGAAAACACAGTGCCTTGATCGAAAACATTGGAAAACCAACATTCAACATGAGCATAAAATCTCAAACCCTTTAGGAGAAGCAAATATCCTTGAAAAAAGTCACATGTTATTGCTTTCCCTTGGGATTCGTATCCTTAGAGGCTTATAAACATTTGGATTTCATCTGAATTTTCTCCTACTAAGGTCAACAATAGGTAACTCTTGCCTCAAATTTCCTTGGTTTCCACATAATATGCTTTGTGGAATAAGGGGAAAGTTGAGACATTAGAAATCTAGATTCAAAATCTAATCAAGAGTGTTTTTGTGGTAAAAAGAATCTATTTAAGCAAAGATTAAATCAATTGGACCCCATATATGTGCTTGGCATCTTTTGGTCATATGGTTTTCATGCAAACATTGATCTTTTTATTTTGAATTACCTTTAGAGAAAGGAATGTCCTTCACTATCTTGGTCTTAGAAACAAGTCCTTCCTAGGTTCATTTAGGATCAAATCAAACATGTCATCCAAATTCCAAGCATTTATCAAAATCCATCCCACCAAACAACTTTAGAGCTTTGGAAACATCATTCTAGACTTAGGTTACAAGTCATCAAAATAAAAATCACCTCATTTAGTTAGATGTATGGGAATGCATCCTTTCTCATACATTTAATTGAATTAGCAATCCTTTGAGAAAATTCATCCTAAGATCACATCCAACATCTTAGGGTTTACAAGTTCATTATCCAAATCAAACCAATCAAAATCAAACCCTAAGTCTAGCATTGATCCAAAGTTCCTAAACGTTCATCACTCATATCATTTACTTCTTTTGTCCTTCATCTTGTCATTAGTCCTAAGAACCTTAGAGGTCACTTTTACAATAAGGTCAAAACACAAGAGGAACATGGAATACAAACTTGATCCGTACATCATGAGTAATCTAAGTCAACTAAGCTATCAAAGCCTTACAATTTCGATTGATTATCAACACTCACATCTATACAAACCGTACATGGGATCATTACCTTCAAAAAATGTCAATAGTGCAACAAGTGTGAGTATGCCAAGATCAAAGATTGGAACACATTTCCCAATGGTAGATATAAATCCAAACCTACAAATTTTTCAACTAAATAATCAGTGCATAAGCCTCCAAACGAGCAATGTCATCCCACCAAATCCCTACATGCCAAATGAGAATGTACTAAGTACAAGTTTTTGAAACATGAATCCAACAAAATTTGGGATAAATATGGTTGAAAATCATATGAATATTATTCAAAATCCAAACAAGATGTTAACGACTCCAAGACAAGGTGACACCATGCAGAATCAAAGTTGCCTAAATCAAGACAATGTTCACTTTCAACCAATAATGCCAAATCTGAACACCATCCCAAATCAGAACATTTTCCAAAATCAGTTTTTTCATGATTGGGCATTCAAAAACCACAAGTATGCATCCCAAATCTACTTGAACAAAAACCAAATCAACAATATCAAGGGAATCAAGATTGAAATCAAGATCAAATTTGGCGAGATCAAATTACTGCACTTGCCAAAATAGTTGAGCCATTGCGCCAAGAGACATCTCCACCACCATTACCCATATCAACATCATTCCTTGGTTTAGGGATTCCCCCTTTACCTAGCACCAATCACTCCATCCAAAGCAATCCACCTAACACCAATCAATCCATCACATCAAAACCTTTCAATATACCATCAACATCACACCAACAAATGGTATCTAATCAAATGACAACATCAATGCTGACAAATCAAAATATCCTCTCCCAAATACCTATCATCTTAGTCATTCTGACCATTCTTATCACCTCAATCACTCCAACCACCCCTATCACACCCATCATATCTCAACCCCTCACTACCATGATCGCTCTAAGTGTATCTCAACCACTCATCACTACATCCAACACAATCCTGAATCCGCCACCACTACCACCAAAACCAAACATAGCAAGACAATATAACATTGCGCTAAAAGCTCACCAGGCCTACCAAAAGGCCATCCAATAATATCTAGCCATGCAACAAGCAATACAAGCTCAACAAGTGCAACAAACCTCTCAATCTTCCCAAGCCTCTCAAGCTACCCAACAAACACAAGCACAAACATGAAAAATGATAACTATTGGGGATAGCGATGAAAATTCAACCATTGGTGATAATATTGAAAATATCTTTACCACAATTGCTGAAAGCAATGATCAATATCTATCCATCAACAAGCACATTGAAGATATTTCTATCTCGTCCGAAGATAGAATCAACATATGTCAAGAGTCACTTTTCAATCATGATCAAAATCCACCAAAAATACCCAACAATGATCCAATTCAAGAAATGTCAACATCATTTGAACCTATGGTTGAAGACATTGACAATCTCTTTGCCACAATTGTTGAAAACAATGTTCAAGATCTCTCAATTAAGGAGCACTTTGAAGATGTTTTTACCCCACCCAAAGATGAAATCACCATACATCAAGAGCCACTTTTTAGTGATCTATTTCAAGGAGTGTTAGGATTGTTTGATCCTATCGACATAATGCATGATCCATTGACCTATGATCATGTTGAAAATGTCTCTACATTTCCTTATGATTTAGAGGACATATCTCATGAATTTATCCCAAAACATGGTCAACATCTTTCACTAAGGTCTAGCAATGGTCCTTTCCAAGACAAGTTGACCCCCTTTGCCCTCATGGTTACAAATACTGAAGGAATCCTCAACTCAACACTTGATCCAAATTCACTCAAAGATGAAGAGGATATTGATCCATTCCCCATGCCTGATGATGACATCCAAGAATCCTTTATAAGCCATCCATACTTTGAAACTAACCCATGTCAAGAAATTGATCCAAAGCATGTCAAAAGCAACTCCAAAATCATTCAAGATCAAGAAATTGTATCTTCAAGATACTACAATAATCTAATGGAAACTCTCCTATCTATGAAAGATGATCATATCCACATATTATATACTCCTATATCTACCCATGAGATGCTTTCTATGAATGGACACATCGATGGTCTTCATTCAGAATAGGATCCCTTTATTCCTGACATTGTTACATAAAAAGAGTAGGTTATTGATTCGTACATTCAAACAGAGTTGTCAACAACAGTATCAGATATATTACAAATTCAGACTAAGGACATCATGAATAAAGATATCCAACATTATCCACTCAAGGAAAAAAGTCAGATAGAACAATATAATCTAGAGTTAGCAGAGCAAAAAATTGAAACAATGTCACCTACAGTGGTCATTTGTGAGAGCATGTTTATTGAACAAGACATCTCAAATAGGTAGAATCAAAGCATGAAGGAACTACTTCCACAATACTAGGGGAAACTATGTCTCAAGCAAGCATCAATATAGAGAGCCTGAAGAATCCTTATGATGAAACCAATGTCAATACTACAACTAGCCACGTCACAAATCTTCATCCACCCATCACCCCATCCATGAATTGGGATCAAAATCAAAGGAAATATTTGAATGAAAGTACAAAGAATATTATCAAAGCAAAAGAAGCTAACAAGCATAATGGAAAAATCAAATACATATGGATACCAAAGAATACAAAGAAAGATTATCCCTATCAAACTCTATCAGACAAAGAAACTATGGGGAAAAATAAAAGAGGGAAAAGTATCCATCAAAGATGTCCACAAAAGCCAAAGAATGCTTTTCAAGTGACATACAAAGTGTATCAAGCAATTGGTCCTAATTCCATGCACACTTTCGTATCCACCCATCATTGCTCATCTTCCCAAGTTTGGAAAGTCAAAGGTTCCAAACTGTCAACCAATCCATCTTTTATCCCTAAACACACTCAATCCACACCTCCACACATGATATCCAATTCTCACATTGACCATGTATTGGAAACAACCCTTCATCATAATGATTTTGAAGGAACTTTATCATGATGTGTGCACAATGACAAAGTCAACTCTGATATCGATGAAGCAAATTAGGAATCTCAAAAGTTGCATTCAAGTGCACGTATCTTAGCAAAGCAACTTCTTCAAGTAGAATATTGATGGCACATTATAAAAGGGGCATCTACATTAGCAACACCTTGTGATTCAACATGAGCATAAATCTTTCAGAGAAACTAAAAAAATCCAAAAATATGAAAATCCAAAAAAATCAGAAAAATGATTGAAAATAGTAAAGAGAAAAAAATTGTCCTCTAGTGAAAACCACATGGGTGGCACATTGGACAAGACCATGATGAAAACATGGAAAACATGCATCATGTGTGGAATCGAGCATCTATGTACACCAATTCAGATGAAAGCATCTCATCCTATCCACAATAAATCCAACATTCCATCCATCTCATCCATAATAAAGCCATTCATCCATGAACCATATATCCAATCCATTTTTATCCACTAAGTCCATCATCCAAGTTATCTTGATCTTGATGAAAGTTTGGGGCACACTTTACACTCCCTTATTGGTAAACATCTTAACATGGGTCATTTTCATTGATCCTATTCTATGCAGCATTATCTGAGCCATGAAGCATTATCCAAATGAGCATTATTTATTCGAACACCTTATCTTATCACAAGATAATCTATATCCATCCATCCATACACCTATCCAAGAATCCACCCATGACATTCCATACATTTCTAGACACTGGGGGTAGATATTTACATCTTGCATTTGGGAATAAATTTTTATCTATATCCTCTAAACTTATGTGGTGACCCAAACATTGGAAAATGTGAAACCAAACTGGTCAAAGCATTTGTGATCCAGAATCCAAATCACTAGCCCATGGCACATTTTGACGAGAAGAAATTCCTTATAATGCTTCATCTTTCATTGAACACCAATCCAAACAATCACTATTAGTCACATCTAATTTGCACGTCAAACATCACATCAAATCATTTGAACATCTTTTGTTCCAAATCAAGCTTCATCAATCCTGATCAATCGAATCCAATCAATCCATAATCTTGGGATATCCTTCCCGGTCATTGTGTTGCTTAACACTATCCTTGCATTGTTGTCCATCCTCAACAATGTTATCATCATCAATCTTGATCAATCAATCCTTGCATTGTTGTGCATCCTCAACAATGTTATCATCATCAATCCTAATCAATCTTGATCAATCCAATCATTGCATTGTTGTGTATCCTCAACAATGTTATCATCATAATCAATTCATCAATCAAATCAATCAACCCTAGCTTTTTTTTCAACAAAGTCCTAAATGAAGCACTGATGACATCCATATCCAAATCATCAAAATCATGTGAAAAATCCAAAAACATTCAAAAAATTAGAAAATCCAAAAACATTCGAAAAACATCAAAATCCAAAAACATTAGAAAAACATCAAAATCCAAAAACATTCAATAAAAAATAAAATCCAAAAGCATTCATAAAATCTCATAAAACCCCAAAACATTTGAACAATCAAAAATCAAAACATTTGTAAAATCTTGAAAAACCCAAAAACAACCTCAAAACATTGCAAAATGTCAAAAACATCCAAATATTTTAAAAAATCCATCTATCCCATTTCGCTTTCACTTGAAATAACCAATCATCCATAATAAACTAATCGTCACCTTCATCCTTTGGCAAAACAAATAGAAACAACCACAACAATCAGCAAAAACAAGCTTCAATCGTAAAATCAAAAGCAAACAACAAATCTTTAAATGCAAAATCAAACTCTTGATCATTCACAAACATGTCAATTTACCTTATATCAATAGCCTATCAATCAACTTATCAAACCATCATCATCCTATACAATGCATGTCCTAGGATATATCGTTCTGACAATGGGCATCATTTTGGATATCACCTTGGATTCTTATCCTATCAAAACAAATCCCTTTGGCTAGAGATATGAAGAACATTGACTTGTTTGTGTACTTGATCTTTTCTTTCAATTTATCCTATTGCACTCATTCCAAGGACCTCTTGATGATATCTAAATGAAAGATTTAGAGAGATAGGAATGGGGCAATGATCATTATCCTTTTGTCTGTTGTGCTTGTTGGACATTCTTGTAAAATAACTTGGCAAATACTTTCTTTGTTAGGTACGTCCTAGCAAGGTTTTTGTATGTCAAGTGTGAAGAAGAATACTCCTATCTGTTTGTTGAGTCAAAGTCCATCGTACTAGGTACAACGCCATCTTGGTTCTTTATACCTTGATGCATCGTGCCTACGTGTGTTATCAAACATAAGGTAGGTAGCCCTTTTAAAATCCTAATCCTTGATAAGCAAATCATCCATCTATCATCATCATTTCTTATCATCATTTCTCATCGTCATCTCTCATAAAGTTGGATTTTTGGATCCTCTTGTCATCATCTAATGTCTTCTTTTCTGCACTAACATCACATCACAAATAATTAATCATCATCACCAATGCATCCATCATACATCCATCATGCATCCATTTTGCAACCACAAACCATCATCATTTTGCACATCATCTAACATGCATTTTCATCATCATAATATAGATTTGTTAGTCTAGGCATCTACATAGAACATACATCGCATAATCATAGCATATCACATCATCCATCTCATCCATCTCACATACATTGCATTATCATTTAAGTTGTTTAGGATAATATGGATTTGTTATTCTAAGCATCTTAAAACTATCTCATTTGCATCAACATCCATAACCATCCATTTTGAACCTCTTTATCATGAGATCGACCCTCAAATTGAATCTTTTTGCTTGATCTCTCGAGGGGGAAATGTACCAGTGTACTTCTTTCCACTAGGGCATTTGAAAAAAAAAAAAAAATTGATCGCAGCAAGTATATTCTTCAAACCAACGCAACAAGTACATTGCTTCAAAGAGGGGAAAAATGTAGACACGCAAAATTTACATAATGCATTCGATTCAGTCATATTCATCGATTTAGAAAATAAATCAAGTGTATTTATCAATCTCCTAAAGTCACCAACTTATAATTAATAAATCAACTTGATCCTAACATCACCATCATTTTAATTAAATAAATCAAGCCCTTTATTTAATTAAATCTGAAATCACCTTCCATTATTTTTTATTTAAATAAATTCAAATATTCAAGTCAAATAAGTCAAACTCACCTAATCATCACTTAAGCTAATCTAATCTTGATTAACCTAACCTAACCACCCGTCACATTCTCTAGATTTTCCACTTGCACAAATAAATCAATTTATTGATTTATTAAAATCCCTATTTTCTTTCAACTTGGCATAAAAATAGAATATTCCCTCAAGTTTGAAAATGATGACAAGTTGACTTGTCCCTTCCAACATTGCATTAACTTCTCATTTTCACGTCCCCCACTCAACATTTATTTCACAATTTCAAATTTGAAATCTCCCTCTCTTAGGCACATTGGCCAAAACTTGGACATCCCTCAGCCTATCACAAGTTGACAAGTGGCCTCTTCTCATTGGCTAAATCTTTGTCCCACATTCATCCATTTGGCTATTTCTCTCATCAAAATAATCTATAAATGAAAGGCTTCATTCTTGATCCAATCCTCCACAACTCGACAATCTTCATGCAAAGTCATTCTCTTAAACTGGGAACTAATTTTGTCTACCATCATTTGTAGCATCAAGCTTATCAAGGGTTGGGAAAAGGCTATTTTCCACAATAGCACCAATCCACTATGGGATAGGGTTTGGTCATAATTTTATGTGCTTGCATTTAATTATGTTTGTTCTATTTAGCTTGCATATTTTAGTATGATCAATTATTTCATAGGGGTGCTCTATCTTATTTGCTTGATTCAACTAACAACTCATGTTTGTTTGTTTTTGAGCCATAATGCAGATTTAGCATCCACAATAATCAAACCATGAGATGAAATAGAATATGAATGGAAAATTATGAATGAACAAAATATGATGTTTTAGCTCACCAAACCCTAGCAATGAAGTGTTGCAGACATGTATGAGATGGTTGCAATGGATGTAGAACTTGAATCTTTCTTGAATGTGATGGATATTGAACGAAATGCTAGCTTGAATCGTAAAACCCTACATCACAATTGTTATCTCAAAAACAAACATGATGCATGAAGTCTTTGACATGATGGTTGATACTTGAAAAATGCTCTAAAATGCTTGATAATCTACTCTTGAAGACTCTTAAATGATCTCATGAACTCAAACTTGGTATAAGGACACTCATTCAACTTTCTAGGTGTAAAATGAATGAAAGAAACTTGTATTTATACTTGATTATGCAAGAATTCCCAAAATTACAACACTACAAAATGACATGGGATCTAGGAGGATAAAATATTGCTAAAAAAATGAATTAATTTTGATGTTGGGGCCATATGGGACTCATTCGCCCAAGGTGGTGAATGAGTCCTATTAGGCATAATTTATGGGACCAATTTCAAAAATACTTAGGAAGGTGTGAAACCAAGTTTGGGACCCAAAAACCTAGGTGGGACTCATTCCCCAAAGGTGGTGAATGGATCCCAAATCACTAAATTTGGGCCACACAAGCTTAAAACACTTAAATTATGATTGGATGTTGATTGTGTTGGGATTATCCTCGAAAAGATGCATTAAATTTGGCTTGTGGATACAAAATAAGGCCAATTAAAGCATAAAGAAGCCTAATTATTAATGACAACCCTAGAAAAGTGTGAAAGTGTGTTACAACACGTTACAACACTCTAAATAAGGCACCAATAAGCTCATTTAATTCACAAGGTCCTAAGACCTAATATGAATATGTTAGACACATTGCAACACTAAATCAATGCCATGTTAAGGGGGGAACTTTTACATTATTACAAGTAGACATTGAAGAGGGGTCCAAGTGTACCAATGCAGAAGAAAAAGGATGAAAATGATCAATGGAGGTGGCCAAGCCCCCTCAACCCAAGATTTTGTGTCAAACCAACATAAACACAAAAGGACACACACAAGGTGTATGATATGTAGCATCAGAATATGTAAACATGTAATGTCAATGACATAAGGAAGAAAGTAAAACAAAATAAAAATATGTGGGTCAAGACTCGACCATTTCTTCAACACAAGGTGGATCAAATCTAGGTTGTTTGTCTTAAAAATGTGCACTCACTGTGAGGCAAAAAAATTTTAGGTTGTTTGTTGGGTTAGTAATCCAAGAAGGTGAGACACATACACACTTAGCCAGTATATGCTCACACACACATGAGTGGCTAAGGGAATTCCATGCCTTGGTTTGACTTCCCATTAAACCATACCAAAGTTATGCCTCCTGATAAGTTTGGAAAGGTTCCATGAAACGCTGATCTTCAAGCTTCATATGATCGAAACTCATGAACAAACTAGATGGCTCCATAGGCATGCAAAGTGTGTTATACAAAGTGGCCATATAACTGATGTTGTTAATGAAAACTAATGTAAGGTATGTTCAACGAGATTTTTCTTGGTTCATGTAAGGTCCCTTCTTAGGGAGCATTGTGCCTAATGTCTCCAAGAGATGACAAGTCAAATAAATATCATGCTCTTGGAGGAAATCAAACCCAATGACACCATCAAGAAGAGGACTCATTGAAAGAAGAAATAAAATTGCACAATGAAACTTAAATTTTGATGTAATGTCACATGCGAGTCAACTTAAGACATGTCATCCACATCCCAAGATTTCTCTTATATGTTTATGAAAGGTGGTCAACTAGCCAAAATAAACAACGAAAAATGACATGTGAGGAAAAGGCTACTTAACTCCATGGCCTCACTTAGTGTAGGAAAAGGATGAGCCAAAATAAGTATCAGCTAGAGGAAATAGGTGCTTCAACACAAGGAAGAGAACCATAATATTTAAGTTGATTTTTTTATTCAAAGCCTCACATTTATTAGTAGAATGACCACAAACTCTATGATATGTACAAAATGAATTCTTGTAGTACAATTTCTTTCATGTTCTTGGAGGGAGAGATATCAAACCATCATGGAGGAGTCTCAACAAGATAATCTCTTGATCAATAGTAGAAGATGTTCCTTTATTTGTGTAAAATGTCATATACACACTAAATGATAAGGATTTAGACTAAAATGGAGATAAGGGTGGTAAACCTAGATCTTCCCTAAAAGAGTATGGTATATCGATCTGCTTCATGTGTTCATTGTATCCATGTGTAGGAGGGAGATTGTATCCAATACTATAGCAATCTTTCAATTTAGGCGAATGGGGTTCATGCTTCTAAGAAGGATTGACTTCTTCATGGGAAAAAAATTCCTTTGTAAAGTTATGCATCATCCCCTCATGATGGATGGGAGTTACATAGCCTCCATCACCACCATGGGGTAATGTTGTAGAACCAAGCTAAGCAAATGCAACACAAGGTTGTTTTGATTTAGATTGTGTGATTTTGCACTCTCCTATAAAGGAAGGTGTAAAACCCAAATTGTCATTAGAACTTGTATTTGAAAATGAATCATTTGTAGATGTCTCTTTAGATTCTTTACTGAAACGGGGCATAAAATATACCAACCCCCAATTATCACTAAAGAGTTTCATTGTAGGTTAAGGATTAACATCAACATGTATAGGTTCAACTTTTGATCTTGGAATGAAATTATTAGGGGAGTTAGGAATTTCGTAATCATATGATTTATAACTTTATTCATTTTCTTCTCATATATATATATATATATATATATATATATATATATATATATATATATATATATATATATATATATATATATATATATATATATATATTGTTGTTGTATTCAAATTTCATTGTATGATAGAGATTACATGGGACTCCTTTCATAGCATGAATCCATGGTCTCTTTAGGAGAAGATTGTATGCAAGGGGTCCAACCATGATATGGATAGGGGTAGAAAACACTATAGGAATGAACTCAATAGGTAATGTTATCATTCCTAGTGGTTGCATATTAACAATGCCAAAGCCATAAATATGAACATCATTAAGTTGATCAAGCCTCTTTTCCACACAAGTTTTTTCTAGGAGGTTGATACTACAAACATTAAGACCTAACCCATTGTCTATGAGAGTGCACCTAACTGAAGTTTCATTAATGATCACCTTTGTCATGAAGGCTTCATTTTGTTTTTTGGATCTCAAGTGAGGGTAATTCATGTTTAGGAAATGTGATTTCCGACTGTGTGACTTGCATACAATCGAAGGAGGATGTTACATTTTTCACTTTCATATAAGATTGGATCTCCTCGTACTTCATTTGTAACATTTTTGAAAATAAAAAATTGCATGTAGGTGATATTTAGATATGGCTCCATAAGGATATCTTAGCATGAGTATTTTTAAGGTCTTCAACTATATTATGCACATGTAAATGAAGAGCACTTGGAAAAAAATTTGAGGCAAGGATAATGTCATGGGAGTGGTTTGTGATTGCCTACATCTTTGAGCAACTTTTTTATATCTCAGTCATTGGAAAAAAATGTTGTTATTAAGTTGCATTAGAGATTTTAGGAAATTTCTAATTTTCTTATGTGATTCACTAATGGGACCTAACTTAGGAAGCTCACTAGTTAAAAGAGATCAAATTTGTGTCATCATAAACTCAAAAAACTTGTCCTTATTTGTATGATCCATTATTGAAGAGGATTATAATGTAATTTCATCTTTTTCACCTAAGGAAGCCTCATCACATGTGTCAATGTTCATATTTTCTTTCACCATGATATCCTCCCTAGGAGGATTTTTTTTAGAACTACAAATTAAATGTTCATGACATTCAAAGGTTGGTTTTTCTAAAATGACTTCATTAAAGGTATGGGAATGATCAATGGTTAAATTTTCTTGTTCCATAATGTTTTCCCACATAATATTATCATGACTTTCATTGGTTGTATTTTTTAACATCAAATTATCTTCTTCACAACTATGAGAGATACTACGAGAAGAACAAATGTGATTTTCAAGATTGTCCAAATTTTCACTCCTTTGTCCCATAGTAGCTTCTAAAATAGGATAGGTAGGGGAGGAAACATAAATAGGGTTGTCATATATTTTAAAGGTTTTCTTATCTAACACCAACACATCCTAATCCTCATCACAAGAGGAGAAGATGTGGGTAGATTTCAATGGTCTCTTTTTGTATTATGCTATATCCATGATTACTTATTGTTATTACCTCTTGTTTAGTAATTTCTTTCCTAATAGGAGAGGTAAGAGGAGAGAAACAACTCATGTTCCCAATACTCTCATAGATTAGTTATTCAAACACTACAATATCTTCTTCACAAGTAGGAGAGATATTAGGAGAAGAACAAATTTGACTATTATGATTACCCAATGCTTATTTCACTAGACTAGCTTCACTCATACAAGGGATACTAGGAGAGGGATCAATGATGAACAAAAAGAGAGGGGAAAGGACCTCATATTCATATGCACTTAACAAAACTTTCTTACAACACTCAATAAGATCTAAAGATATAGCATGAAGTATGATAACTATATATTTTTACAATGAAAACTTGATGTAATGATTTCCCTACAAATTTGAAATGCAGTAATGATAGAGCGAACATGCAAAAGGATAATGCAATTTTTCAAATTTTTGACTTGGTAATTGACTGATTATGCTATATGATAATGTGAAAATGAAATGTTGTAAATGGAAATGGATTAAAGGAACCAAATAAAGCTAGATCTAATGAAATTCATGTAACAAAAGCTTAGCCAATTGAAATAGATAATTAATGATGACAAATAAAATTGCATAAACAAGGTTTTTAGTGCTATAAAAGGAAGTTTTGGGGCTAATCTAGGACTAATTCCCTCAGAGAGGAATATGGGTCCTAGTCTAGGTTTTTTAAGGGTTTGAATTATGAAAAATACATAACACAAAAATCCTAGGAAGTAGGAAAAATATTGTGTACTCAAATTAAATCACCCAGACTAGCAAATGTGTCAGGAATTAGGGTTTTGCACCATTTTTAACAAATTCCATGTGAGTGTTGTGTTTTCTGATTAGGATGATGTCTGGGCTAAGTGAAAATGTAGTGTTCAAATGATATTCAATGATGCAAGTTGCAAAAAATGCAACCTATATGTGTATCTAGGGAAAATGGTTAAAGCATACATGATATCAAAATGTTGAGACCACAAAGGAAATATCCTAAATTAAAATCCCAATACATTAAAAAAATTGTGAGAACAAAATGCATAAAGAAATAAATGGAAATGAAAACCCTAGTGATGTGCTTCTCTCACTAATTTTTTTTTTCCTTCTTATTCCTTCAATAGATTTCATATGTAGCTCTCAAATGTCATCAATTGCACTAAATATTGAAAGAAATTTGATGGAATGATCGCAAGGAAATCGAAGATGTTGTCTCCCCTAAATTGAGAAATAAGTCCTCAATTTATAGATTTCAAAAACATAATTGAATGGACAATATTGAATGATAATCAATGGACAAGATTGAATGCAAGGATGAATTAGAAGGGAAACTTGCATTTAAAAGTGGATGACAAAATGAGTTAATTGAAAATAAATAAATAAAGTATTTATTTTCATCAAAATATATTTTTTCAAAAGTGGAGAAATGAATGAGTGAAGGATGAGTTAAATTGAGAAAGAGAAGAGTTAATTGAAAATAAATAAATAAACCATTTATTTTTAATTAAAATCTACCATTTTGAAAGTGGGGAGTGAATTTGGAAAATAAGAATCATGAGTGGAAAGTGGAAAGAGTTAAGTGAGAGAAAGTGGGAGAGATAAGTGGGAATGAAATCTAGGTGAGGATAATTAAAGATTTTATAATTAAATAAGACTAATTATCCTCACCTTTCAAAATTAGCAATTTTAGGGATGATTGAAATTGAAGACAAATTGAATAATTAAAGAATTATTTAATCTAAGAAGAATAGTTAGGAAGAAATAATGGTGAGCATTAATTAAATAATGAAAATTATTTAATTAATGGTTTAGAAGAAAAATAATTAAATTATTAAAATTATTTAATTATAGGGAATTAGAAGAAGAATATTAGCACTAATTAAATAATAAATTATTTAATCAGTTTTAGATGAAAAATTATTGAAAATTGTCATTAGAGACCTAGGACAATTTTCAATGTCTACATTTTTCCCCTTTTTGCAACAATGTGATTTTGAGTGTTGTTTCAAAGAAAAAATAAAAGATCATGCCCTAGTAGACCGAGAGATGCAGGTAGGACGCACCCTCAAGAGATTGTTTGTGCATTAAAGGAATGAATGATCTATTGAAATAAGAAGAATGTTAGAGAAAGATGAAATGTGATGAAAGAGACAAATGGTTAGTAAGGAGTGAAGAATGATGGTTGATGGATGATCAATTGATTGATAGATTGACCAAGTGATGATTGACAGATTGAATGATTGATAGATTGATAAATTGATTGATTGGATTGAATAAGTGTTAGTAAATAAAAATAAATTAGATGAAGAACAATTAGTAGTTATCAAACCTTTCCTTTCATAAGTGAACTTTATTTTAAAGAGTCTCTTTTATTTTGTAAAATGGATGCAACACACCATGACATAGAAAGCCAAGGCAATGATGCAGTCCCTTTTGTGTAAAAACTAACAAACACAAACAAGGAATGTCCTGAATCATACTAAGGGTCATGTTGACCCAATCTTTTTTTCAAGAAAAACTATAAACAACATCAAGTAAAAGTTAATTCATGAGACATCCCCGTTCCTCTAAAACCTTTGCAAGATATCCTTGACATGGCTAGTAACATAAAAATAAAATAAAAAAAAATCCAAAAGATAAGAAAAAATAGACCAACAAGATTGTTGGTGTAAATAAAGTCTTGTACCTAGTTAATTCATTACTAGGGGACTTATTTACATCTTAATTAAGTTTACTTAGGTCCTAGGAAGGAATCTTTCTAGAAGATGTTAGTTTTCATTAGTTTTTATCTTATCCTTTGACAACTACTACATGTGGACCTAGGTAACTGTGATTAGTTGTCTCATGTCATATGATTAAGACACTTGTCATAATCTTATGACATCTTGCATCTCACCTTGGCTATATAACCAAGGGGTCTCTCTCATTGTAAAAAATCATCTCATATCATTGACATTGAATATAGTCTATTCTTATCACATTCTATTCTCTCTCTTTTGTTCTTTCCATTTGGTCCATAGATCTTGGCATCCATAGCCAATTCTAACATGGTATTAGAGCAGGTTGGGTACCATTGGAGAGTCTTGTTCTAAAGAGAGATTCTAGATTTGAGGGAGTTCCATTTTTGGCTCTTTGTTGTAGATTCATATCAGAGATTTCTAGTGCAAATATAAGCTCACCATTACGTCTGGAAGGTTCGAGATAGTCAATTTTTCCTTTTGTTTCATTCAAATTGGACATACGAGGCCAAATCTATGAGGGTTTGAAGGTGAAGAGTGGTTGCCAGATCTAGAAGGTAGCTACATTTTTGGAGCATTTTGGGTCAAATATGACCCTACCCTCACGTCCAAAAGGGCCAAAAAACCTAAGAGCGACTGCCAAATCGTCCAAATCAAAGCAGTTGTCCGGTGAGGAAAAAAAAATTTGCTCAAAGAGTCGTACGACCCTCAAATCATCATAATTACAGCGATGATACGATTTGCAGGAAAAATCATATTATTTAAATTGGTATAAATTTTTTGAATTTTTTTTTATAAAAATATCAATTTAAATATTCTACACAGTTTTATATTTGTTGTAGAAATGTTTTATTTAAAAAAATAAATCAAAATAAATTAAAAAGAAGAATTAATTTTGTGTGGGTAGAAGTACTTTGTACTTGCAGGTATAGAAGGGACCTACGGGCACCATGTGGCACCACTGTAGGCTGACCCCTGCACCCACGGGTCCCCTATTTCTTCAACCAGTAACTGGTGTTTCCAAAAACCAGTGAACTTTCAGAAATAACAATGAGCTTTTCACATCAATCAGCATACATTCTTCTAAGAATATTCTGTGATAAATATTCCAAACAGATTTCAAATATTTCAAGCATATTTCAATTCCCAAGATATTCCGGCTAGTAGAATATTTCATCAGGCAGGGGTATATTCTATTTTGACATCTGACCAACCGTTAAATTTAAGCGTAGAGTTCCAACAAATATTTTGCAGGGGCTCGAGCATATTCTCCAATGATAGGTAGCGAACCATCAAATTTAATTTGATGGTTGGATTTTTTGACCCCCCTCATAGTTTGCAATTTAATTTTGGAAGGAAAAATTTGAATGCTAATATCTCAGTCATACAAACTCCTTTTTAAGTGCTTTTTTTTAATTTGGGCTAATGTTTCATGCTCTACACAGTGGTGCAATTAGTTTCTGGTTTTGGTCTCTGGTTTTTCCAGAAATTGCAGATTCTCATAGGTGTTGTTGCTTCGTCCTCATTTTGGGAACTTCAGGAGCTAATATCTTGCTCCTACGATAAAATCTTTGAGTGCAGTTTTTTTTTCAAGTGCATTATTTTTTATTTACTTATCAATGGTATGATTAGATTGATCTCATTATATGCCAAAAATTGTTCTTGATTCTGTGGCCTATTTTGGGCATTTGCATGTACCAAGATCAAGACCACATTGCTATTTTTGGCAAGTGGAAATTGTAAATGCACTACTCATAAAGTTCCAAGCTCATATATATATATATATATATATATATATATATTTGGGGGGGTTCTTTGATTGAGTGAATTTGGGGGGGTAATCTTGTGGATGATTCATTTGTGTTGATCATTTAAGGAGGTATCATGGGTTTTTCTATTCATCCTTCTGTGGTAATGCTGAATAAGGATAATTATGAGTCTTGGAAGAAAGGTATTCTGACACATCTCAAGTGGCTTAAGCTTTTTCCATACCTTTATGGGCTCATACCTGAACTAGACACACCCTGGAAGCAATCAATTTGGGGTAATAATAATGATCACATTGTAGGATTAATTGGTTCATATATTAGTGTTGATATTCCTGTGGAGATCTCAAATATCAAGTTCCCACACACACTTTGGACCAAGATTTTGGGAGATTTTTAGAGACCATCATATCTCTCCATTCCCAGATGATCTTGCTATAGATTCTTTAATTCCCCTTGATGATGTTGATAATATACCCTATGATGATGATACTTTAGAGGAGCTTGAGTGTAATAAATGTCTTGAATGTCTAGTTGACAAAGAGACTTCTCTTCTTGCTTTTCCTCCTCCTATTCCGATCACATCTTCATCTATTGTTGTACCTAAGGATACTTGTGATTCCATAGTTTGGGTTCCTTGCGATTCAGTGCAGCAGGACATATATTGTCTTTCATATTTGGCTACTTTGGATGGCTTCTTGACAAGTATTTCAGACTTGTTTGTGGAGTCTCATCTTGCAGATTTGGAGGACACTATTGATAGCATTCATCTTCTCTTTGATGAAGATGCACCTTCTTCAGGTGTTGTGAGGGAGCACCATGACCCTCTTGTTCATTCTCTACATGATCATTCTTCACAGTTTGGCATGAGTGTGGATACTTTTGGACAACATTTGGAGGAGGATTCTTTGTCTTCAGAGGGGATATCCTTGTCTTTAGATCATGTTCTACATTCTTCTCTACTAGATGTTGGATTGTCCTCTTTAGCAGTGTGGCCTATAACACCTATTTGGAGTGGGTCAGCTTTTTGCATTGACATGGAGACACTTGAGCATGCTTCAAAGACATCATACATCATCCATATTCCTGATATCCTACATACATCCATGGTTTTGTTTCTTCCTAAGGGGAGGAATGTTGTTCAGTGAGACTGGATCATCTTCAACATTCAATGTCGATCTTCTACCATCATTGCAGGAGCCTCAACATTGAAGGGGGGCTACCTTGTCTCTCTTCTACTTCTCTCTTATGGGGGGGTATTTTTCCTCACATGGGGTTTTTACCTTCTCATTATTCATTGAGAGTATTGCATTTATATTTTGTATTTGATCTCTCTTTTGGGGAGGGATTTTGTCCCACTAGGTTTTCTCCTTTTTTTCGTTTGTGAGAGATTTCATTGCATTGTACATGGGTACCTAACATGGCCTAGTAGTTGGGACCCATTCTTGCATCTTCGTGTCATTTGAATAATAATTTGTTACTCCCTAAGTTGCACTTAAGGGTGGGTGTTGGTGTAAATAAAGTTTTGTACCTAGTTAATTCATTACTAGGGGACTTATTTGCATCTTAGTTAAGTTTACTTAGGTCCTAGGAAGGAATCTTTCTAGAAGATGTTAGTTGTCATTATTTGTTATCTTATCCAAGTTTGAAAACTACTACATGTGAACCTAGGTAAGTGTGATTAGTTGTCTCATGTCATATGATTAAGACACTTGTCATAATCCTATGACATCTTGCATCTCACCTTGGCTATATAACCAAGGGGTCTCTCTCATTGTAAACAATCATCTCATATCATTGACATTGAATACAATCTATTCTTGTCACATTCTATTCTCTCTCTTTTGTGCTTTCCATTTGGTTCATAGATCTTGACATCCATAGCCAATTCTAACAAATATCAATAGTCATTCCAATTATTTTCCAATAAGTGTTTATTAGTGTGTCAAGGGAAAAAGTGAGTGATAGGTTGACTATTTTGACAAGGCATGGTTTCAAGAAAATAAACATGTATAAAATGTCAAGTGTAGTTTCAATCATGCTACTACCTATGTAAGGAAAATGACAAAATGTGATTGTGACAAGGTTTGGTTTTAGGAAGGAAACATCCTATATAAGACCACTGCTTTTGATCAATTTGACTGATTTGATTGTTTTGACAAATGGCTGAGTTAACTTGGAAACTTGTTGGCTTGCTTGTCTTGTTGATTTAGGATTTTGAAGTTTAGATGATGATGTCACGTTTGAGTTGACAATGTATGATTTATTTTGACTGACCCAACAAACCCTACAAGACTAACATAGGGGGCCTCAGGGTCTCAACGACAAATGGCCTTACCTACATAGCAATGCGTAGAGACCTTGTAGTTCGACAATGACCCTTAAATTTGTTTCAACAACAAAGAACTGAATCATAATTTTATTTGACAACACCTAAAGATTGGCCTAATGCCTCGGGGGAACATCAATAGATGGCATTTCCTATGTCTAGTCGTAGAGCCAACGTAGTTCAATAATGACAAAGACTATCATGGCTGACTCGACAGACTTTGACTCTTGTTTTTAGGATTTTTTGAAAATTATCTGAACGTTTTTGGGTTTCCACAAGTTTTGATTTTTTTGGATTTTTGGAATATTTGATTTTTTTGGTTTTTTTCAGGACATTTTATGATTTTTATGGCTTTGTTTAGGACATTTTATGATTTTTATGGCTTTTTTCAAGACATTTTATGATTTTTACGACTTTTTTAAGGACATTTTATGATCTTTATGGCTTTTTTCAAGACATTTTATGATTTTTATAGCTTCTTTTAGGGAATTTTATGATTTTTATGGCTTTTTTTAGGACATTTTATGATTTTTATTGCTTTTTTAGGGCATTTTGTTATTTTTATGGATTATTTTCAAGACATTTTATGATTTTTACTTTTTTTTCTTTTGAAATGCATTGAGGATCGTGACAAATACATGTGAATGATTCCAACAAGCAAGTGAGCAAGCATGCACAAGAATCCAAGGACAAACATGATGTTAACCCTATTCAAGATGAATACTAATTGAAAGGTTATGATGATGACAACGAAGTTATTTGATGTGGGAAGGACACATCCTGAAACAACGTGAGGATGATGATAATATGACTAAAGGATCAAGGGCTACATCAAGGCTAGCAACAAAACCAATGAATATTTTGGATGATGTACGGGGTTGCATACTAAGATTGTATGCATTAGGCTTATTGCATTTGTTTAGGACTAGATGGGATGATGGATGATCCTTGAACCATTGATAAAGGAAAACCAAGATAGGTGGTAGGTATAAAAGGATGACAAGTTGACTTTGGCAAAGGATAGGAAACATGATGATTATTAAATGGGAGAATTAGCATATGATTCCCAAGGACTATGTTGCATAGGAATAATGAGGCTATGAAGGTAATGACATGATATTTCATGGATAGTTCATGACCAAAGGATAGCCATGTCAAGAGTTTTCCCAAAGAATAATTTATGTTTGTATAACAATTTTTATCAAGATCAAAGTAGGTGGGAAAATGGATAGAAATGATAGGGATGGAAATGTCATAAGAAATGTCACACGAAGGGTAGGGAGATGAGACAACTTTCCCCCAAGTGTAATGGTCCACATAGATAATTTATTTTACACATGACACCTTTTTTCCAGGTTTTCATCATGATACTTATCCAAAGTGCCATAAAAATGGTTTTCACCATTGGATGAATTTTTTCTCTTTACTTTTTTTTTATTGTATTTTCTAGATAGTCGTGCTATTTTAGTTGATCACTGAGTGTTCTGAATCCTTCAATGGTGTTGATGTAGAGATTGATGCCATGATGAAGTAGATGCATTGTTAGGATCATATTAGTTGCATACAACTGATTGATGTCCTTGTGATCCTTTTTGATACTAGAGTTGGCATTATCAAAATACGCACATCATTGTAGAGTGCCATGAGAGCTTATGATAAAGAGTTCCTTCCAAGATGTGACAGATTTTTGACGTAGGATTTTTGGACTTTAGGTGAGATGTAGGACTATGATGAATGATGGTAGATGTGTTTGGAAATTTAGATGTAGGAATTTTCATTCACCAAACTTGGGGTGATGGATGAGGGAATTTGGATTTAGGATAGTTTTCGGAACCAACACTTTTAGTTCCTTGCTTGATGACCATTTTGAAGAAGGTAGACATTTATTATATGTGGGAGTCATCTTTTCCTATGGCTCCACAGTTTGATTGACTTTTACTTTTGAACTATTTTCTTTCCTTGATCCATTTTTCTTTGGGATCCATTTTAATTTCATTTGTCCACTTAGATTTTTGTTTGATTCAATGGCCTTTGAAATTTTATTTTGAACTTTCTATTTGTAGTATTTTTCTTTTTTTTTGGTTCCAAATGGAAGGTTTATTCATTTTGGAACGATGGTTTATGGTGTGGATGGAAGAAGTGTTGGAAACAACTTTGTGACAAGGACTACTCATGACCCCCATTTTGATGTTTGTATCCGATAAAGTTACCCCCCATATTGAGGAGGGGCCACTACCATCATTAGACTTGTTAATTGAAGAATATCCAAGACCTTGATGTCCATTTTTTTCTTGAAACTATACTTGTTCTAGAATTCCTTTCCCATGTCGACCTAGTCCTTTTCCTTGATACTGCATGCTCTAACATGATTTTTTTGCAATGGGGTTATTTTTGTTTTGAAAGCAATATGCTAACCCATCATTGTGTATGTGGACATTGTTACTTGGTATTTTCTCATATGTAAGAAATCCTACTTTAACAAAGATAGATGATCCTAGTTGATAAGATGTTGTAGTGTCATTGACATGTTGGATATCTTTTTAATTGATATCTTTTTTCTGATTTTGTGACATGTCATATTCAAATGATTCTACCAGTGCTTCCAAGTCAATGTTGAAACCGTCTTCATGGTCATTTTCATAGAGTCCTATGAATTCAACTATAGCTTGATCATTTGAAAATATTTCTAGAGTACGAGACTCTTGTTCTAGAGGAAGATCACCTATGTGCCCCAAGGAGGCAAGTTTCTCCTTTTGGGAAATGGTGGTGTTTGGAGTTTGGATAGGGTCATCTTGAAATGTATGGTCATGAATAACATAAAGGTCGATGAGTAGATCATTTTGGATTTCTTGATCAATCATAGTGTCTTGGTCAAAGATGGGTTTGTCTTGGATGAAACGATTGGGAATGGGATCTTGATCAAGGATAGGTGTAATTTTCATGTCGTGATTATCTAGAAGGACTTCTTGGATGGACTTAAGGATGGGATCATGAGATGGATTACTTCAATCTTGACATGAAGGTGAAGTAATCATGCCAAGCCTTGGTTTTTCCTCTTCACATGTATCCTCAAGTTTAGGTAAAGGAATGGTATGATTTTCTTCAATGGAATTGATATTTGGAAATGGAAATGGAGTTTCAATGGTGAGATCCTTTTTTGGGATTGGTGGGTAATGGCCTAGACATGATGCTAATAGATGGTTGGATGGTGTATGAGTAGCAATTTGACTAGATTTTATAACTTTATTTGTATTTTGAAGTTGAACAAATTTCCATGCTAGTAGTCCTTGGAGAGCATTAATTGTTGTGGTCCTATTGGATGTAGTGGATTGGAATGGGCTAGTGGATGATGAGTTAAGATTGGGTGTAGGGGCTTGGAATGGATTAGTGGAAGGTTGGTTAGGATAAGATGTGGTCTTGTAATAAATTTATGTAAGGTTGGTTAGGGGGTATGTGCAGGATCATGATGGGCCAAAAACTGGTAATATTATGGGTATGTGTAGGGTATGTAGCTGATGACTTTATTTTTACCCAAAATTGATGAAATGAAAAGGGTTTTTAAAGGATATTCTTAGCTTTCCACCAATATCAATTATGATTTACTTTGAATTTAATAAATAATTATTATTAATTTTCTATTTGAATTACGACTAAAGTCATGATTGATAGGCTAATTCAAAAACATATATAGCTTCCAAACGGTATCACATTTTTTGAATTAGAAGCATGTGTCACATTCTATGATTCACATACTATAGGATTAAAAAAATAAAAAATGAATTTCATGAAGTTTTCACCAAGTTAAGGTAGTTGACATACGATTTTTTATATTTTTTAAAAGTTGTAATAAAAAAATCATAATTAATTATTTACTCAGAAAAAAATTAAAAAAAAATATGCATCACATCAGGACATGAGTCCTCTACTTATATCTAGGTATGTGCAAGATCATCATGGAAAAAGTAGGCCCTTAAGTGGCAAAAAATTCAGAAAAATCAGAGTTAGGCAACTTAACTTAAAAATTTGAATAAGTTATCTATATTATTTCAAAAATGTGTAAGAATAGAATTTGTAGCAAATTGAATGTAGTTTCTAAACTACTAGATTTTTTTTTTTTTAAATCTATTCGGTGAAACTTTGAAATTTCAATGTAGTGGTACTTAAATTTCAGGGAAAAAATAAGAAGTAGGTGTTTGTCTGACCACCCTAACCACAATAAAATGATAATATTTTTTTATAAGATTTTAGATATAAGTAGAGGACTCATGCCCCAATGTGATGCATAGTTTTGTGTAATTTTTTTCCAAGTAAATAATTAATTATGAATTTTTTATTACAAATTTTTAAAAAAATATAAAAAACTTGTATGTCTGACCACCTTAACTTGGTCAAAACATCATGAAATTCATTTTTTATTTTTTTAATCCTATAGTACGTGAAGCATAGAATGTGGCACCTGTTTTGGATTCAAAAAATATGATATTGTTTAAAAGCTATTGATGTTTTTCAATTAGCCTATCAATCAGGACTTTAGTCATAATTTGAATAGAAAATGAATAATAATTACTTATTAAATTCAAAGTAAAGCATAATTTATATCGATGGAAAGTTGAGAATCTCCTTTAAAACCCTTTTGTTTCATCAATTTTGGGTAAAAAATAGTCCACCCACATACCCATCATATTGCCACTTTTTGGTCCATCATGATCTCAAGACATACCCATGATCTAAAAATATTTTAAAAAATATTATCATTTTATTGTCGTTAGGGTGGTCAGACAAACACCTACTTCTTTAATTTTTCCTTGAAATTGAAGTACTATTGCATTGAAATTTCAAATTTTCACCAAATAGATTTTAAAATAAAAATAAACCTAGTAGTTTAGAAATTACATTCAATTCTCTACGATTCTATTCTTACATATTTTTGAAATAATATAGATAAATTATTCAAATTTTTATGTCAAGTTGCCTAATTCTATTTTTTCTGAATTTTTGCCACTTAGGTCCTTTTTTCCATTATGATCATGCACATACCCTAGGATAGGATGTGGAGTCTTGGAATGGACTAGTGGAAACTTGGTTTCCCTTGTCAAGGCTAGGATAAGGGTGATAAATGGACATTTGTTGTGAATTAATGGCCTAGATTATGCTAAGGGACTCTTGATACTGAGGGTATATTGATGGAGGACTAGAGTTTAGGGGTTTTGGTAAGAGGGACATATGGGTGGTTGACTATGGGTTCAGGTTGATTGGTATTTGGATTGGATGAATTTTCTTTTGAAGTCTATGGCTTGCTAGTACTAACCATTGTTGAGTAATTGGTATTCAACTTGAATAGCAATCATATCAAGTTGAATTGAAGACATGGTGGTGAGATGAAATATAGAAAATGAAAATGCAAAGGTATGACTTAAGCTTAAGGTATGCAACCTAAGCTTTTTTTTTTGGATTTTTTTGAAATAAGGTATGCTGAAATGTTTAATGCAGCTAATTTTTTAGTATTTTTGGTATTTTTAGAATGTTTAAGTGAGGGTAATGACAATGTCAATAGAATCTAAAGTATGACCAAGTCTAAAAGGGAATGATGCTAATGCAAAGCACTAAAAAAAATATAATATGTACTTGGGATGACTATGGTATGAACTATGCACCTTTGTTGTGAAACTTAAGGAGTTATTAGACAATATAAGATAGTCCAATGTTTCCAAATGAAATTATCAATGACCTCAAGGAGAGTGGATGACAAGTGACAAGTTTGACAAGGTGAGCCTTAAGCTAGACCGATCAGCTTAAAGGTTACACCAAAATGACAACTAATATGGAAAATGATTAGGTCAATGATAACTTTTCTTTGTAGCAATGGACCTATGACAAGATATGGAAAGTTTTCGTATTCCAAAGTTTTCAAAAAGGTGAATACAACCTAAGATTTGTTTAAGTGATGCAACTAACATAAATGAACGTGATGGAATGATGGGAAATGAAGTGAGAAAATCTTTGGTTTAAAGACCCTATTTGGAAAATATTGGCTCAGTTTGTGTCAAAGCTAAAATGTTTTCAAATTTTTGTGTGATGTTTAATTTGTTTTGACAATATTTTGAATACACACATGCAAGACACAATAGAGAATTTTTTTTTGAGTTTGCTTTCAATCGTGAATGTTGTTTGATTTTTGCAATACAAGCACAAATCCTGAGGTTTGAAAGGACAATATTTTATAGATTCCATGTGGGTCTCCCAAACCACACTTATTATTAGCAGATGAATCCAAAATCTTGGCCACATGGGCCCCCTTTATAGTGCACTCACTTTTCAGGTCAACCAAGCTTCCAACCCCCATAAATCTCCCATAGCAGGTTTATCACCTCTACTAAGAACTACAAGAATGTGGATGCCTTCACAATGAATGTTGTTTCCCTAGCAAGTAGAAGGGATTTTGGAAAATTACACAAGAGGGTTCTCGTGAATAATTGGGGACATTGCACCTTGTGAGGGTACATCAAGCCACTTGAGGCTTTAACCACTCTACTAAACAATTTTCCTAGGTCTCCAATGACATAATTGTGATTTTTCCAGTTGGCTTAACCTCTTTATCTATACCATTACTCTTTAAGTTGATCCATCATTATCCTAGATTTCTATGTTCTAGTGCACTACATCCATTTTGCAAAATTAAAAAATGCTCTTTAAAATAAAGTGCACTTATGAAAGCAAAGGTTTCATCACTACTAATTGTTCTTCATCTAATTTATGTTTATTTGCTAACATGTTTTCAATCCAATCAATCAATTTATCAATCTATCAATCATTCAACCAATCTATCATCACTTGATCAATCTATCAATCAACTGATCAACCATAATTCTTCACTCTGTACTAACCATTTGTCTCTTTCATCCCATTTCATCTTTCTCTAACATTCTTCTTATTTTGAGAGATCATTCATGCCTTTAACACACAAACAATCTCTCGAGGGGTCATCCTACCTTCATCTCTTGGTCTACTGGGGCATGATCTTTTAATTTTTCTTTGAAACAACACTCAAAATCACATTGTGTCAAAGAGGGGAAAATGCAGACATTGAAAGTTGTCCTAGGTCTCTGGTGACACTTTTCACTTATTTTTCATCTAAAATTGATTAAATAATTTATTATTTAATTAGTGCTAATATTCTTCTTCTAATTCCCTATAATTAAATAATTTTTAATTATTTAATTATTGTTCTTCTAAACCATTATTTAAATATTTTTTATTATTTAATTATTTCTCATCTCTATTTCTTCCTAACTATTCCTCTTAGATTAAATAATTCTTTAATTATTTAATATCTTAATCTTTCCTCTCAAATTAACTAATTCTTTAATTATTTAATTTTTCTTCAATTTCAATCATACCTAAACTTGCTAATTTTGAAAGGTGAGGATAATTCATCTTATTTAATTATAAAATATTTAATTATATTCACCTAAACTTCATCCCCACTTATCTCTTCTACTTTCTCTCACTTCACTTCCACTATTCTCTTCCACTTTCCAGTTTGCATTCCCACTTATCTCTCCCACTTTCTCTCATTTAACTATCTCCACTTTCCACTCACGACTCTTATTTTCCAAATTCACTCCCCACTTTTGAAATGACAACTTTTAATTGAAAATAAATGGTCTCTTTATTTATTTTCAATTAACTCTTCTCTTTCTCAATTTAACTCATCATTCACTCTTTCATTTCTCCAATTTTGAAAAAGTATATTTTGATGAAAAAAAATATTTTCTTTTTTTAATTTCAATTAACTCATTTTTTCCTTCACTTTAAATGCAAGTTTCCCTTCTAACTTATCTTTTTTAAATCTATAAAATGAGGACTTATTTCTCAATTTAGGGAAGACCACATCTTCGATTTCCTTGTGATCATTCCATAAAATTGCTTTCAATATTTAGTGCATTTAATCACATTTGAGAGATACATATCAAATCTATTGAAGGAATAAGGACAACAAAATGGAGTGAGAGAAGGACATCACAAGGGTTTTCATTTCCATTTATTTCTTTATGCATTTTGTTCTCACAATTTTGTTGATGTATTGAGATTTTATTTCATGATATTTCCTTTGTGGTCTTAGCATTTTGATATCATGTATGCTTTAACCATTTTCCCCATATACATTTGGTGAACCTAACGTGAACATGCATTACACTTGAGCCAATTTTATGGGTTTTTGTAAAGGCTTTAGGTGCTTTGGTGACTTTGATTGTAGATCTGCGCAGTTGGAAGAAAATCTATCATTCATAATTTATTTGATGATTCCTTCAATTGGTTTAAAATGAACAAAAAATCTCCATCTAATACTAATTAGGGGGTTTTAAATTGACTTTAATTTCACATAGCCTAATTAGGGGTTAAAATTGATGATATTTTTTTTATTTTTTCTTTTAAAATGAATCCTACAATTCTCACATAGTCATAATTAGGATTTGGATCAAAGAACAACAAAAATATTCACATTTCATGCAGGAAAATTATTTAAAATGAACAACAAATTGCATTTAATCATGGTTTAAATTGATCAAATCCTTTCAAATTAAGATGAAATTAACCTTATTCTAAATTAATTCTTAATTTTAGATTAATTCTTAATTGTAGATTAATTGTTAATTTAGATTAATTTTTAATTGTAGATTTGCTTTTAATTTTTAGATTAGTTTTTAATTCTTAGGCTAGTTTTTAATTTTAGATTCATTTCTAGTTTAGATTAGCTTTTAGCTTTTAATTTGAATTAACTTTTAATTTAGATTAATTTCTAATTTAGATTAATTAATTTTTAATTTTAGATTAATTTCTAATTTTATATTAGTTTCTTATTTTAGATTAGTTTTTAATTTAGATCAATGTCTTTTTCTTTCATACTTTAATTGTTGATTCTATGGCTAATCGTTGATTCTCTTTGTGTAGGGTTCGCATGTCAGTGATTGAAAACATAAACACACATTTGACAAAGGTTTGAAATCAAAACTACTAACTAGTTTGGTACAAGATGTAGTCAAATGAATGTGATTTGAAACTAAGTGTATTCATTTATTAGATCACAAATTTGAATTGGTGATTAAGAAGAACATCTATCTTCTTTTCACATAGGATTAACTAGGAGGTCAATGAACACTATTTGTTGTGTTTGAAGGATGGTAGGGAGTATTCTCTCACCTTGTGCAAACTTGGTGATCAGAAACTACACCCATCTATTTTTTTGTTTATACCTTAGAGGGTCCTGCTTCGCAGGAGGGAACGACTCCGACCAATTTTTTGCTCAAGCCAGTATATAAAAGGATTAGACTAAACTATCAAGTCCTCATGGTATCTAGGCCTTAGTCATCTAGTGCCATTTGAAAATGGGTACCTAAATTTTCTTTTAAAGGTATAAGAGCCCCTAATAGAGTGGTTAAAGCCTTAAGTGGCTTGTTGTACACTCGCAAGGTGCCATGTCCCCAAGTATTCACTAGAACTCTCTTGTGCAGTTTTCCAAAATCCCTTCTATTTGCTAGAACAACAATGATTGTTGTGAAGGAATCCACATTCTTGTATTTGTTAGTAGAGGTGAACCCACCATGGGAGATTTGTGGGGTTTGGAAGCTTGGTTGACTTGAGAAGTGAGTGCACTATAAAGGGGAGCCTATGTGGCCAAGCTTCTAGATTCATCAGCTAAGAATAAGTGTAGTTGGGGAAACCCACGTGGAATCTAGCAAATATTGTCCTTTCCAACCTTAGGATTTGTGCTTGTATTGCTAAAATGAAACAACATTCACGATTGAAAACAAACTCATAAACATTTTTTCTATGGTTTCTTGCGTGTGTGTATTCAAAACATTGTAAAAAAAAATCAAACATTACACCAAAATTTGATAACATTTTAACTTTGATACAAACTGAGCCAAGATTTTCCAAATAGGCTCTTTAAACCAAATATTTTCTCACCTCATTTCCCATCATTCCATCACATTCATTTATCTTAGTTGTATCACTTAAGAAAATATTATGTTGCATGTACCTTTTTGAAAACTTTGGAATAGAGAAACTTGCCATATCTTGTCATCAACCCATTGTTACAAAGAAAAGTTATCATTAACTTTATCATTTTCCACATGAGTCCTTGTTATTTTTGTGTAACCTTTAAGCTCATCAATCTAGTTTAAGGCTCACCTTCTCAAACTTGTCACTTTTCATCCACTCTCCTTGAGGTCATTGATAATTTCATTTGGAAACATTGGACTATTTTAGGTTAGATAATAACTCCTTCCTTAAGTTTCACAACAAAGGTGCATAGTTCATACCATAGTCATCCCAATTGCATATCATATTTTTTGAACACTCTTCATTAGCATCATTCCTATTTTAGACTTGGTCATACTTTAGATTCTAGTGAAATTGTCATTGTAACCCTCATTTAGACATTCTCAAAATACCAAAAATACCAAAAAAATACTTGCATTGCATTTAGGAAAACCTTATTTCAAAAAAATCCAAAAAACATAGCTTAGGTTGCATACCTTAAGCTTAAGTCATACCTTTTCATTTTCATTTTCTAGACTTCATCTCACTACCATGTCTTCAATTCACCTTGATACACTTTCTATTCAAGTTGAATACCAATTAATCCACAATGGGTAGTACCAACAAGCCATAGACTTCAAAAGATAACTCATCCAATCCAAATACCAATCAACCTCACCCTGTGTGCCCCGCTTACCAAAAACCCATGAAATCTAGTCCTCCATCCATATACCCTCACTATCAAGAGTCCCTTAGCACAATCTAGGCCATTAATCCACAAAAAATTTCCATTTACCACCCTTATCCTAACCTTGACAAGGTAAACCAACTTTCCACTAGTCCATTCCAAGACTCCACATCCTATCCTAACCAACCTTCCACAAATATGTTCCAAGACTCTACATCCTTTCCTAACCAACCTTCCACTAATCCATTCCAAGCCCCTACACCCAATCTTAACTCATCATCCACTAGCCCGTTCGAATCCACTACATCCTGCAATAATACCATAATAATTAATGCTCTCTAAGGTCTACTAGAAAGGAAACTTGTTCAAATTTGAATTGAAAATAAAGTTAGAAAATCTAGTCAAATTGCTACTGATACACCATCCAACCATCTATCACCATCATGTCTTTCATTACCCACCAATCCCAAAAAGGATCTCACGATTGAAACTTCATCATTGCCATGTCCAAATATTGATTCCATTGAAGAAAATCATACCATTCCATTAATTAAACTTGAGGATACATTTCAAGAGGAAAACCCAAATCATGACATCATTACTCCACCTTCATGTTGAAAGATCGAAGTAGTCCATCACATGAACCCATCATTAAGTCAATCCAAGAAGTCCTAGATAATCATGGCATCCAAAATACACCTATCCTTGATTAAGATCTCGTTCCCAATCATGTCATCCAAGACAAACCCATCTTTGACCAAGACACTACCATTGATCATGAAATCCAAAATAATCCACTCATCAACCTTTATGCTATTCATGACCATACATTTGTAGATGACCCTATCCAAACTCCAAACACCACCATTTCTGAAAATGAGACACTTTCCTCCTTGAGACAGATAGATAATCTTCCTTTAGAACAAGAGTCTCCTACTCTTGGCATATTTACAAATGATCAATCTATAGTTGAATTCATAGGACTCTATGAAAATGACCATGAAGATGGTTTCAGAATCAACTTGGAAGCACCGATAGAATCATCTAAATCTGACATGTCACAAAATCAAAACAAAGATATCAATCAAAAATCTATCCAACATATTAATGATGCTACGACATCTTATCAACTAGGATCATTTATCTTTGTCAGAGCATACTTTCTTGTAGATGATAAAATACCAAGTAACAATTTCCACATACACAATGATAGGTTAGCATCTTGCTTTCAAAACAAAAAATACCCCATCTCAAATAAAATCTATCAGAGCATGCAATAACAAGGAAATGGACTAGGCTGACATGACCAAGGCATTCAAGAACCAATACAATTTTATGAAAATCCTAGACATCAAGGTCTTGGCTATTCTCCACTTAGAGAATCTAATGATGTTAGTGGTACCTCCTCAATATTTGGGGAAACTTTATTTGATACAAACATCAAAATGGAGGCCATGAGTATTCTTCATCATAAGGGTGTTTCTAACACTCCTTCCATCCACAACATAAACCATCATTCCAACATGAATAAACCTTCCATTTCAAACCAATAAAAACAAAAGTCTTACAAATGGAAAGTTCAAAATCAAATTTCAAAGGCCATTGAATCAAACAAAAATTTGAGTGGAAAATAAAGTTAAAATGGATCCCAAAGAAAAAAGGATCAAGCAAATAAAATATTTCAAAAGTAAAAGTTAATCAAAATGTGGAGCCACAAGAAAAGAGGACTCTGACATATAATAAATTTCCACCTCCTTCAAAATGGTCATCAAGCAAGGAATATAAAAGTGTTGGTTCCAAACACTATCCCAATCAAATTTCCAAACTCTATCATCCAACATCCCAAGTTTGGAAAATAAAAAGTGATTCATCCATATGTCCAAACAATCCTCCTACATATACCATCATCCATCATTCCAAAAGACATATCTCTTAAATCCATCACATCTTGGAAGTAACTCTTTATCATAAGGACTCTCATGGCACTCTATCACGATGCACATATTTTGATAAGGCCAACTCAAGTATCAAAAAGGATTACAATGACACCAATAAATTGTATGCAAGCACTATGATCCTAACAAGGAAACTGCTTCATAAAGGTCATTATTGGAATATCATGGTCCAAGTCTCTACATCAGCCTCATTAATGGATTCAAAACATTCAATGATCAATTAAATAATCAAGGCCATCCAAAAAAATTTAAAAAAAGGTCAAAAAAAAGAGTAAAGAGAAAAAGAAAAGTCCAATAGTGAAAAGCACATTATTTGCTCTTTGGATAAGTACCATGATGAAAACCTAGCAAATAGGCATCATGTGTAAAATAAATTATCTATGTGGACCATTACACTTGGGGGAAAGTTGTCTCATCTCCCATACCCTTCATATGACATTTCCATCTATCCATTTAAGCCCTATCATTCCCATCTATTTTCCTACATGCGTTGATCTTGATAAGGATTCAGGTACAAATATATATCATGCTTTAGAAAATCTCTTGAGATGTTTTTCCTATGGTCATGCACTATCCATGAAATATCATGTCATAGCCTTCAATGCATTTTCCAAACCTATACCTTAGAGAGAACAAATTATTCCTATGCGACATTGTCCTTGGAGACCATATGATAATTCTTCCAACCGATAATCCTCATACCAAATCAATCCATTATACTTCCATACCTGTTGTTGGACTTGAATTTCCCTTGTCATTGGTTTTAGGATTCTAATTTTCCTATCCAACATCCTTCCATCATCCCATTCAATCTTGAAAAGAAATCATTCCAAATGAAATAATCCTAATCCATACAATCTTGCTATGCAACCTCATACATCATCCAAAACATTCCTTGGCTTTGTTCTTAGCCTTGTTGTAGACCTCAATCCTTTAGTCATATTATCATCATCCTCATGTTCTTTTGGGATGTTTCCTTCCCACCTCAAACAACATCATCATCATCATCATCATCATCACAGTTTGTCAATTGGTATTCAACTTGACTAGGGGAAAGATCATGTTTGTCCTTGGACTCTTTTCCATGCTTGTAGACATCATTCGCATTCATTTGTCATGATCCTCAAAACATTTCAAAAGAAAAAAAAAAAAAAGAAGCATAAAATGTCCTTAAAAAAATCCATTAAAATCATAAAATGTCTTAAAAAAAGCCATAAAATCATAAAATGTCTTGAAAAAAGCCAAAAAGTCATAAAATGACTTGAAAACAATCTTAAAAACATCTTAAAATGTCCTAAAAAGAACCATAAAAATCATAAAATGACCTGAAAAAAACCATAAAAATCTTAAAATGTCCTAAAAAATCCAAAAAAATAAATATTCCCAAAATCCAAAAGAAATCAAAACATCTCAAAACCCAAAAAAATTTAGATAATTTTCAAAACATCCCAAAAACATAGTCAAATTCAGTCATGCTAGTCTTTTTCCTTGTCAAACTACATTGCCTCTATGACTAGACGTAGGCAACGCCATCTGTTGATGTGCGATTGAGATATTAGGTCAATCTTTAGGTGTTTTCAAATAAAATCATGATTCGGTGCTTTGTTGTCGAAGCAAAGTCAAGGGTCATGTTGAACTATGAGGTCTCTTTGTATTGCTACATAGGCAACGCCATCTGTCGATGAGCCCCTGAGGCCCCTAGGTCAATCCTTTTAGGGTTTTTTGAGTCAATCAAAATAAATAAAATATTGTCAAGTTAAATGTGACATCATCATCTGCGCTTCAAAAAAAAATCCTAAATTAACAAGAAAAGCAAGCCAAGAAGTCTCCAAGTCAAATCAATCATTTGGTTAAATCAATCAAACTAGTTAAATCCGTCACAACCAATGGTCTTTTATAGGATGTGTCCTTCCTGAAACAAGACCTTATCACTATCACACTTTTTCATTTTCCTTATACAGGTAGTTGCATGATCCTAATAAATGCAACTAACTAAATGTAAGTTAACTAATGCAACATCAATGCAAGCTAAATTTAGGATAATGATGCACTCCAAATTAGAAAAGAGGTGTTCATGTTAGTTCACCAAAATTTGGCAATAAAAATAGTATGCCCCACCTTTGAGGAATAAAGCACAAGGGTAGGGTTCCTATTTCACACCTGATACACTCAAGGACACCTTAGAGATCTCATTCATAATGTAGAGAGGGAGAAAGAGATCCTACAATAAGGTATCCTAGGGTTATATTAGAGACTAATGAGGGGTTTACCATCAAGATAGGGATTGGAAATAATAATGAAATATAAGAACTAATTATCAAACTCAATGATATGTAAGACTTTGAATGTAACACCTAGAAATGCAACCAAATCAAAACAAAAATCCAAGAGATTAGAGGTGGGAACCTAAGAACTTGAAAGAGCTTGAATGAATTCTTGATATGCTAAAAATACTAAATTTAATGTTGAGTGGGACGCACATGCTATTCTGAACAATTTAGTCCCAAACTAGGTTTGCCGAAATTGGAATTTGACTCTGCCTGATCTAAATCACCTAAAACCCTAAAAATTGGTAGTACTAGGACTCATATGCCCAAGGTGAAATATTACTCCTATTGTGCTTTTTCATAGGATTTAGATCTAATTCTACCCTCCAATCTCTTCTATTTCTACCACATCTTGTTTTGGATCTCAAACCTTGATTGCAAACCTATAGATGATTTTTTTTTTGATCGATAATAGTTAATATTTTATTAATATAAATAAGAAGTTACATAACAAAAAATAAGCTCGCAAGACAGAGCCACTAGAAATTTTCTTCTAGAATCCACCCAGTAAACCAGGGGTGCTACCCTGAACCTACCCTTACAAAAAACCATTCCACCATTAAAATAGATATTCATTTCACCCTTCAGAAAAACAAGAGACAAAAAACCCAAGTTTCTGCCTAAAGGCTTAGCATCAACATTTAAACATGGATCATCTGCCTTCTGCAAACAAAAAACCTTCGTCGTCCTTCTGCTCTAAATGCTTTCCATCTAACCTTCATTCCCCGCTTCCTTCTTCCTTGCCCACCGCTCCCTGAGCTTTCTTCCCATCACTAGCCTTCTTTCAGCCAAAAAGATTTTTTCCGTCTTCAAAAATAGTTGCCTGAGTTTGATTAAACACCATTTCAACTAGACCTACCTCCCCGAGCTCTTCTCCTACATGTACACCGCTTCTTCCTTGGGACCTGATGGAGTCACAAAAGGAATTATCCCTTCTTCTATGGCCTTGTCCATATCCTCAATGCCCTCCGAGATATCATATCCTTTACCTAGTACTACCCATTCTAATAGGGACTCCATTCTCCCAAGTAATTCTTCCACAAAAAGCGACTTCATCACCCATCTTATCACCTCAACTTCTTCGTTTAACTCAAGACCCCATGTGAATAGCATTGAAGCTATATCCACATTCATTTGTCCTCTATGGGTGGCCTCCATGAAATGTGTTCCCAAAGCCTCCAGTACCACCTCCACCACCTCCTCCTGAGGATTTTTCAATACAAACTTCAACCTAAATACTGACACAAGCCCGAAAAAACCTTTTTGTTGCAGCTTTGTCGTGAAGCCATACATCGCTTCCATTTCCCCTATGTTTGGATTTTTAAAAATAAACAGCCTACCCTCTTCAGCCAACTCTTTCGCCAGGAAAAGATAGAAACATTAATGCATCTTTTGTTAAATTAAAGAACCCCACCATCTTGCTAACCTGGTTCCCCATCCTCCCCGTCCTCCCCATCCTTCCCCTGATGAAAACATTCATCACTCGACGCCATCCCCTTCTACGTGAACCCAAAGGCCAAATAAAAGAGTACCATGTGAGGATCCCTAACAGATTGTTTTGTCTAGAAACCTTAGATGAACACGATGACAACTAAACGGTCATTTCCAACGCATACCAACGCCCACCTTAATTAAGAAATAATCCCCGCCACTTCGATAACCATTTGTACTAAAGTGGTACCTCCTTACATACAATTGAAAGGTAACTCGTCCTCTCCCACACACTGACTTCATCAGCTGGTACCAATTCCACATGGTAGAGTATTACGGCCAAGCCATAGGAAAGTCCACCTGGCGAAAATCCTCCACTCGCATTTCACCAATCACTTCAAATGAGGTCACCCACTTGGAAAGGCAATCTGCTTCTCCATTGCTAGCTCGACGGATATGACAAAATTTGAAATTTTCAAACAAACTTAATTCGTTTAAAATTGCTTGGGTTAAAGCCTGCAAATGCCACACCAAAGCACCACCATTTATAATTGTGTGAATTATAACCAAAGAGTCACCTTCCAAAATTAAATTCCTAACCCCCAAAGATCTAGCCAGACCTACAGCCAAAAAGGTCGTCGCTTCTGCCACATTATTTGTGCCATCCTCCAACTTTCTAGCTCCAAATGCTACCAAACTGCCTTGACTATCACGAATAATATCTCTTACTCCAGAGGGCCCAGGGTTTCCCTTAGCAGCTCCATCAAAATTTTCTTTGAGCCACCCTTCCCTTGGCTTTTCCCAAACAACCTCTTTCAAAGAAATTTGCGCCCCATTTGACCCCACCACCGAAAGCCTAGGCTTTACCTTTAGCCCAGGCCACACCAATTGAAATATGCTATCCTCCACTGTAAAAGGACAATTCTAAAGTTGAAGTTGTGCAGCCTCAGCATTCACTACTTCAATGATTGCGTGATCAATTCTATTTTTGATCCTACGAACCGATTCTTTTTTGTCTTCAAAAATCCTTCTGTTCCACTCCTTCCATAATTCCCAGATCACAAGAGATAGGCTTGCCACCCAGACACTCAAGAAGAGGGATGAACAAGCTAGGTATGGTCATCCCTCAAACACACCCTTCACCAAGTTTTGCCAAGGACCTTCCCAACCAAGTTTTAGCCTAAGCGAATCCCAACAAGCAACAACAACTTTGCATTGAAGAAGCAAGTGATCTGTTGACTCTTCTGCCTCCTCACATAGAACACATTTTGTCGGACCTACAAAGCCCAACCTCTTCCTCTTTTCTCCTGAAAGAATTCACCCCTTCACTACCAACCATGCAAAGGCACCAACCTTGGTTAGGCACCCCTTACCCTAGCATAATCTTTTTGCCCAGAATACCTCACCCCCATCAAAGTCTAGAACCTGATACCCAACCTTGACTGAGTAGCTCCCATTAACTGACCCACACCAAACCACTTTGTCAGCAGTATTAGTTGGGAGAACTTGTCAATCCCTAAAAATATGCTTCATTTTTTGAATTTGAAGACTTGAAAGCTCCTCAAAAACCACTTCTTTCCACCCCCAGTCCTGGCCCAAGGGGCTCCTTTTTAATTCTAAGTAATTCCTTACTTTGTCTCCCCATCTTTGGGTAAAAAACTGTCTTAGATCCTACAATCCTTCTTCCTCCCGTAGACTTGGATAACCATTCCACGAGTCATCCCAAAAAATTTCCTTTAACTCATCCCCAGTTTGCCACGTGATGTGATTTGTTATTACTAGCCTACAAAAAACTATAAAGTTCCAGATAGTTGATCCCTTCATCAGATTCCTAACAGTGAAAATCTGATTATCCTCCATCGAATCCAAATATTTTTCTTTAAGAATTTTAACCCACAAGAGATCAAGGTTTGTATAGATACTCTACACCAGCTTAGCTCCCATAGCTTTGTTCATCAAATGCCAATCCCTCAAACCAGCCCCCCCTTTTGCTTTGGTTCTACATATTTTCTCCCATGCTAGTAGAGGAATTTTATCTTGGTCATTTGCTCCATTCCAAAAAGAATTTCTCATTCTTAGCCCAATGGATTTCACCACCTTCTTTGGAATTTTTAGAAAAATCATAGAGAAGACTGGAATGGCTGAAACCACACTTTTTAACATAAGAATTCCACTAGTAGCCATTAACCATTTACTTTACAAATGAGAGGACAACTCCAAAAAAATTCTCTAATCTTGCAACCTAATCTTCAAAGGATCTTTAATCTCCAAGACACCTAGATCTAAAATCACACATCAAAGAGAAGAAATATTTGTTGTTTGTTAGAGGATAGGGTTTTCCTAGGTCAAAACCCTTTTAGGTATTTAAACCAAATGATAAGATAATGAAATAAGGACAGGAAACATGAAACACAAAACATGAAATATGAACAATGACACCTTGAATAATGTCTTGTAAATCTACAATCTAACATGAAATGGCCATGAAGGATGTAGATATATATTTTGAGATAAGTGAAGAAAAATACTTGACCTTGGATCTTGAATGCAACATCATAACACTAGCTCAATAACATGCTTGATGCTTGATATCCTTGAAATCATGCTGCATATTAAATTGTTGCAATAAATGATGAAGAATCTTCCCTTGATGATCTTTTAAAGTATCGGAATGCTTAACTCTTGAGTTCTTGACTTGATATCATGAATGCTTAATGAAATAGTGATTTTAGACCTCATTTATATAGGTAATCCATCTAATATCCTGTTTATTAACTCCCACATGCTGAAATTAATGAAATTTGAACTTAAAACACATATTTCTCACTCAAAACCCTAAAAAGGGGCCAAATGGGACTCATACACCCAAGATGGAAAATGGGTCCCATAGGGCTTTTTTAGGTGGAAAAAGTGTCAGGCTATTAAGAAATTAAGTTTATTTGATGTCTATGTTGGGATTTTGGTTAAAATATGCCTCAATATGCACAATATAAGGTCTTAGGGGCCTATTAATGATGCTATTAAGGTCATAAATGCAAGAGGGCTCAAAAATCATTGTGAATGTGTAAATAAATATACTTTACAACATTAAATTGAGGGCACAATTAGCTTTATTTAGCTTAATAGGTCCTTAAATATAATGTGTGTGGAAAAAATTACAACAGTAGATCAAGGCATCATTAGTTCCATTCTAAGGTTAATCATTCCAAAGTTAAGTGTGAAAATGTAAGTGACAACTTTTTTCTACACTACACACACCATATACACTTGAAGTCACAAAGTATATGCAAGGTATACATATAAATTTGCATAAATACATGTAGGTCACAAAGTATACACATGGAAGGCATAGACATGCATTATGAAGGTTGAATAATTAAGTCTAATTCAATGGTAGTTAAAGTGGGAATGTCCCACAAGATGGTAGCAAAATGCTTTGATACCACTTGTAATGTCCCTTTTTGGGATAACCCTAAATCTTTCCCTAGAATCACATGCTTAATGTGGTTAGAGTTATAACTTACCACTTAAATGATTTAAACAAGATAAATCTTCATGTAGGTCCTACAATCATGTTAGATAATATTAGAAATATGTTTCATATGATCAAAATATAATAAGCATAACTATTTGCAAACTATCTAAACTACCAATATCCATAATGCATAGTGGATGTTTTATTTATAACATGGCCTAGATGAGAAGCAAGACAAGTCCACCTGAAGCTATCCATCTAAGCCTAAGAGAACAAGCATCCAACTAAGACTAGCCACCTCTTGGCCCCAAGTAGTAGGAAATTTTGACCAAGACTATTCCACCCTCGAAGTGGTGTTCCTAGTGGATACACTTGTATTTGCCTTTTCTATCCATGTTGTCTTGTCCATCCTCCTTATGATTGAGACTCAAATTTACCCTAACAATCAATCATAGTTTGGATTGAAAAGAAAGTATTAAAAGGGTTTCCTATAAACTACTCAACCCATCTAAGCGTAAGATCATGAGCATCCAACAAAGACTACCTATCTCTTGGACCCAAGTGGCAGGAACATCTGACCAAGACTATTCCACCCTCGGAGTGGCATACTTAGCATGGGATTCCCATAAACAACATCCTCCTAACTTGTATCCTTCAACCTTACATTTGATTGGTTATATGATAAAGACATGCATAAATACATACATATTAAAGAGTCATTATTATTTATAAGGATCAATAATAATTGTTGCAAGCATCATTATTACATAATCAAAAATAATACATACATACATATGTGTGCGTGTGTATGTATGTATGTATGTATGTATATCTATATAATCATTATTAATCATTTATAGGCTTAGAATATTCATACTTGCATGAACACACATATCATCTACATATATAGACACATAGACACACACAAAACACACACACACACACACACATATACAGATATATATTAATAGAAAAATACATAATCATATTCCCTAATGGAACATATATATCATCTACACACACACATAAATATTAACAGAAAAATACATAATTATATTCCCTAATAGGACATACCACAATTTGCAAAAACCATATAATAATCTTCTATAAATCATTTGTTGGTTACTCAAAATATACAAATATGTTCTTAACTTTATTCCTTTGTTCAAAATATATTCTTATATCCCTCTATTAATCGATCAACATATGTTTAGACATGCCTTTCTTATCCTTATTCCCTCATGTATTCAATTCCTTTTCCAACCTTGTTTATCTCTTGAATATGTTTAGATATTCCTTTCTTATCCTTATTCCCTCCTTTATTTGATGTGTTTTCCAACCATGTTGTTTATTTCTTTATACCCTTCATGTTGATTGAGGGATAATGTCTCTTAAGGAAGAGGCATTTCCTTTCGTGGAGACATACCTTTATGGATTGCTTCCTTTACAAAGCAACCAATAGTTATAAATTATAATCACTACTTACATTTATTGTTATATGAATCACTTCACTTTCATTTGTTTATGTTATGAGTTGTTGCCTTAATACACCTGTCTCTTCCCTATGTCTTATGCCATGGTGTTGATAGTGTAATCTATATGAATATTATTTTTATATTAGTCTCTTTTAAACTATCACGGAGAATTATAATATATTTAATAATGATCTATTTGTATATTACAATGGTTAATGATATTTAAACTGCCAATTATATTTATAATTAAAAATTTAAATTATAATTATAATGTTATCTATGATAACTTATAATTAATATTAAAATTGTAATTTCTTATATTTATATCTTAATATTAATTGACTTTGTGTATTTGTATTCTAATATTCCATATTTGATTTTATAATTTCAAGAACATGATAATTTCAGCAAAAATACAAGTTAGATAAACAAGTTTAATATGTGTTTATTCATTTTATTTGGAGAACTTGCTAAAATGATGGACCAACAAGAGTCCTTAGACTTAGATTTTATTCAACTCCTAGTCAATGTGCAAGTATAATGACTAATAATTCTAGCATATTGGTTAAGTTAAATTAGTTATACTACCCCTCTTTGAATTTGTTAACCCCTTAGTTTATAAGAATTCATATGAAATGATAGCAACTCCAATGATAGAGATTGTTTGACATATGAATACATATCAATCATTCATAATACAATGGATTTTTTACTTTAATTGAATTAATAAATACAGTCAAAGGTGCATTCAGAAGTTTGGATAGATGTTTCTGAAAAAGAGTAATCTATGAGAGAAACTTTAAGATGATTACTCAACAAAAAGACAAATGAATAACTTAAGAAAATGTTGCCCCTGCTCAATTATTTCTACATCTTAAAAACTTTTATAAAATTTTAAAAAATAACATAATTAAACATATAACTACAGATCTAAATGTTGGGAAATGTAATTTCTCCCTCAATTGAGATGTAAAAATATTAATTAAATTAGAAGTTTCTAGAGGATCCAGCTGGACTAGAGATTAGGAATTAAGTAAAACTTTGTAAAGTTTTAGAAGTTATATTTTAGCTGTGTAGAAACATGTTGGCTAATTCTAGATGTTTCTTAAGCCCTCTATAATAGAGGCACCATGTAATATTTTTGGATCAAGCAATTCAATACAAACATTTGGAGCAACAGCTCATGTTTGTTTTTGTGTGTGTTTATTCATGAATTGCTGAGTTTGTGTTTGTTTATGTCCATCCACCCCTATCAGATTGGTATTAGAGCCAAATTGACATGAAGTTGAGGTTCAGGTCAAAGATTGAAGAATCGTCATCCAGTAGCATTGAAAAGCTTTGAGGAAGCTGTAGTCTGTGAATATATGAAGTTATCAGAGCAGGTTAAGAGACGAAAAAGAGCTAATTGCAGAGAGGTACTGCAGTTATTATTTTTTGCTAAAGAAGTCACCGTAGGAGAATAAAGTTTAAAGAGATTGATGTCCAGAAGTCAAAAGAAGACTGTTGCCATTGTGTGGAGAACATTGTCAAATAAATTACCAGTAGAAGGAGATCATTGTTGTTATTACATAATAGAAAGGGGAAGTTCACGGATTGCAGGAGTCAGTGTTATCGTCAAGTGAAAGACTGTTGTTGTTGTGTTTGATGTTGAGAAGAAACAAATTGAAATTACAACAAGTGACCAATAAGAGAAGCATATATGATGCAGTTGCCATTTGTTATCAAGGAGTCCAAGAAATTGCAACCCAAACCTGAACTTAAAAAAAAAAAAGACGCTACCAAAGTCTATACGCATGATTTTTTATTCAAATAACCTACCTCAAAGGGATTACCACACAAGGTAAAGAATGCATCAGTGATATTTTTAATTAGTAATCGAGGGTTTACAGAATTCAAAGGAAGTCTGATTGAGAATGTCGCATCACAAACATCAAGGAGTGGAAATAAAAGTGACATAGGTGCAGAAAAGGTATGACAAGTAGTCTGAATTTGCAAATATGATAGATTGAACTTTTTTTATAAGAAAGTTGTTTTATCACAATTGATGAGAAAAGAGGAATTCATGAGTGCTGTTGAAATTGCTAAAATAAGAAAAATAAAGGGTACAACTATGAAAGTGTGGTCAAGCAAGCTGATTATTGTATTATAGTTGCAATTTATTGAACTGAAGAAAAAAAAAGATACAACCACAGCTATTGAAGGAAATTGTGGAAAAGTGAAGGCAGGCAAAGATTGCAAAATTAAGGTGAGTTTAAATCATTTGATTCAATGGGAAAAGTTGATAGAGTAAAGAAAGAGAAAACAAAAGATTTAGAAGAAGAATTAATAAAGGTAAAGAAAGAAAATACAAGTTTAAAATGTGAAAAGGATCTTTTAGAAAAAGAATTGGAAAAATTAAGAAAAGAAATGGGAACAGAAAAATGTAACCTTTTAAATGTAATTAGTGATTCTAAAGAGGCAATTGAAGAGCTAGAGGATAGGTTAAAGTTTGTAGAAAAAATACATAATTGGCATAAGAAGGAATCGTGCAAACTTAAAGAGAAAAATAAAGAGCTTGAAGAAAAACTAAAATTGTTTGATGAGATTAATAGAAGAAATAAGGAATTGGAACAAAGAATGAAGTTGGTTGATGATTTAGAAGAAAAGGTGAAGAAACTAGAAGAGGATAATTGTTTGTTGAAAGAAGAAAATAATCAACTAAATCAATCATTTATTGCAAACAATGAATGTTTGAAGTCAAAATTGGTTCATGATGTTGTGTGTAGTACAAATGACTTGAATTTTTCATTTGATAAGTGTGTTTTCGCTGAAGAAATTTGTGATAAAAATTGTCAAAGTGATAATGTTGTTACAGGTAATGCCAATGAAAAAAATGTTGGTTTAAAGATCATGGAAAAAATGGGATATAAAGGTAAAGGTTTTGGAAGGCATGATCAAGGGATGAGAGAACCAATTAAGCCAATAATGAGGCCAAAGCATAAAGGTCTTGGATATGTGACAGGTAAAGGAAATAATACAATTGTAACCAAATTTGTTAAAGAAATGGAATGTGTGCAATGTTGTCATTGTAATAGGAAAGGACATACAAAGGATAGATGTTGGGACTTACATCCTTGCAATATTTGCGGTTTGAAGAGCCATTCTGAAAAGACATGTTGGAACAGACAGTGCAAGAAGGATTCTATTACAGATTGCATGAAAATAGATTGCGGATGGGTTTACAGATCAAATTGGCAGAAAATTACAGGTATGATCAAGAACTTGTTTAAGTATAAAAGTTCACATGCGAAAGATGATGGCAATCAAGCAAGTTTTTCAAAAGGAATAACTAATAATAAGTTTGAAGATGATAGCAATCATGGAAATGTAAGACATCTATAGAAGGAAAGACTCCAAGGAGTTCTCGATTCAAGTAGATCTACATGTCGTAGAGATGGTTTGAAGTTTGAAGTTTTGGACAAAGACAAGGCATCATCAAGTTTGAAGATATCAAACAAATAAAAGGATTTGCAAAGTCAGCAGTCAAGAGTAAGGAAATTTATGCAGCAACATTTGAGGTCGAAATTAGGGGGGAGTGTTGGGAAATGTAATTTCTCCCTTAATTGAGATGTAAAAATATTAATTAAATTAGAAGTTTCTAGAGGATCCAGCTGGACTAAAGATTAGGAATTAAGTAAAACTTTGTAAAGTTCTAGAAGTTATATTTTAGCTATGTAGAAACATGTCGGCTAATTCTAGATGTTTCTTAAGCCCTCTATAATAGAGGCACCATGTAATGTTTTTGGATCAAGCAATTCAATACAAACATTTGGAGCAGCAGCTCATGTTTATTTGTGTGCGTGTTTATTCATGAATTGCTGAGTTTGTGTTTGTTTATGTCCATCCACCCCTATCACTAAACGTAAAATTAGTAATAAAATATAATTTAAGAATCTTAAAACAAAATAAATAATAATTATTCTGAAGATTACCAGCATCCAAAAAGAACAGCTCACTATATGATTTATGGCATAATATGGCGGCCGCTTGACGTCATTTAATATTATTTGGAATAGCTGTACTGATTTTATAATATTTAAGTACTCCAAAAGAATTTCTTCGACTCAAACGTCCAAGGCTATGCAGCAGCAATACAAAACCAAGGATAACAATAAAGAAAGAAAAGATAGGCGGCACAGTCGAAGGAAGATAGCTGTTAAAATCTGGTGCTTTAGCTATAAGTAGTACCAGCGCTTATTCTTTTTCTCACAGATTATTACATCATTACGTCTGGACGTCTGCAGTTCCTTCTATGGCGAAGGGCATACATCTGTATTTGCTGTGTTTATTGCTCACTGCGCATGTTGCATTTGCTTCTGGTAAACGTTATTGTTCCTTTCTTCAGTATTATATAGATTAATTGATGTGCTTTAATTGCTGATACAAACGAAAATATATTGTTTTTAGTTTGAAAATTTTAAGAAAAATTCTGAAACATTTACTGATTTGTAATTGGTTTGAAACGATCAGTGGCCAGGAATTACTGCCCAAGAGTAAGCGGTGCGTTTCAGGGGGTGTGCGATAGCTCTGAACGATGCTTCTACGTTTGTAGAAATTATAGTAAAGGTTTTTACAAATTTGGATTGTGCGAGATGATTTCAGATGTATCGACCTGTGTCTGTTATTATCCGTGTTAGAAAACCCATCTTTACCAACGTTTATTCCAGTGTTTCTTCTGTGATGGCAGAATACAGCTCTAATAATATCATTACAGAGATAAATAAGTGATAAACGGATTTAATAATTGAGAATGTTTTCATAGTTGTAAGGGTGTTTATGATATGAGCGTATTAAAAAAAGGTTATAATTTATGGTAAATTTGACAATCATTTACATTTTTAAATATTATTAAGAGTTTTAAAATTACACGTTTTTATTAACAAATTATAAATAAATATAGAAATGTTTTTTTTTTATAAACAAAAAAAATTGTCATTCCACTTCTAAATCAATTGCAAGATTTTACAATATGACGCATCTTTAGATAGTCAAATAAAGTGAGAGACTTGCTGGAAAACCATGAGTGTGATCAAATGGATGATCTTATAATTCCAAATCAGATTGATCACTAAGGTGGCCTAAACCTTATTACGGCCCAACCCAGCGGCCAGAACCTAAACCTTATTGTTACCAATGAATTAATAAATGACTATTCTAATGATAGTCATTGGGATGATGTGTCATTTCATGAAACTAGATGATAATTGCATTTCCCACTTCATTTTTATCCCCCATTTATTAGGTAATGAATACATTAATACAAAGTCTCCATCAAGCAATTAGAGGAACTAATGTGGGGTTTGATTTTCCTTCAATCATCGTAATCATGTAAATTTTCTTGTAAACCCTTTCATGAGGGATGCTTCCCAAGTTAATAAATGGGAGCAACCCCTTGGTAGCAATTATTACTAAATTATAAAAAAAATCAACAATAGTATAGATATTTTGATATTGTAGAATGAATCTTCATATTAAATTTGCTACATGCTAAGATTAATCTTGTTATATGATAGTTTTATGGTTTCAATATATCAATCTTCATAGGTATAATAATGATTATTAAGGAATGATATTTTTAATCTAAAATATATTTGTTATGAGTTTATAAATAAAAGAATATAGTGAATATATAATAAAGTGTTATTTGTTATTATTTAATTAATTATTTTAGTTTAATATGATATATATTCATAGTTTGTTATATTAATATGTACATATCTTAAACCTTTTCAAAGGAGAAAAGAGTTTTAGTTAAACATTGTTTAAATTAATAAAAATAATATTTATAACTATGTAATTGTTAAAAGATAAATATACATAAGCAATATAATGTTCTATGTTATATACATTAACAACATAATTGAGTTATAAACAATAAAATTTAGAAGGAATAAAGTGATGTTTTTATTTTCAAATGCATGCAAGGTGCACTTCTATTTTTGAAACTAAAAAATCTCTTGTCTTCAAAATCCATGGGAAATTTCAACAAAATTATCAAAATGTTTGATTCTCAATTTCAAGGCCTTCACCATGAACTAATAAAAGGAGCAATCTATATGTAAAATAATTTGGTCTACAATTTAAAATTAAATATCATATCAAGACTCAATTTATATTACTAATTTTAGTTCTCTCATTTGTATATTGTAGAATATGAATTCTCATAGATATTATATTTTCTATCATTTTAATTAATTTATTCTAATCTTGATCTTAGTAGAGTTAAGGAGTTGTGATTAACTATTTCCTAAATGGGAATTGAGCCATGCCATTTATAATTTGTCAATGAATTAAATAATGTGATAAATGTTATTTGTTAATTATTAATTGAATAAATTAAAAAAATGTAAATGAAGCATTCCAATAATGTAGTTAAATTTCTATAAAAGAATATAAGTAATCTGATTAATAGATCTATGCAAATTTATATCTATATTATTTATTTTATTTTTACTACACTCATTCTAATAACTAAAAAATGTAATTAATGCTATTAGCATAGTGTGAAATAGCATTCTCACTCTATGGCTCCTCCCTCTCCCCTACTTGTTAAAAATATGCTTTCCTACCTGATGAAACTCCTTCTACTCTTGCTTGTTATTTGGTAGTAGATTTGGTATGTCCTCCTATTGATGTAGATTCTCCTCTACTTACATTGAAGGTTTCACCTCTAAATCCTACAGTCAAGGTGTATGGCCATTTTTTCTTCAAATGGTTTCTTTGTTCCAAATGCACTTAATTCAAGTCCATTTGCTTCTTTATCTAGCTCCTTTGTTGATGTAGTGAATTCAAAGAAGGTGGTGGTGGGATTTGATATTGCATATCTACATGTGCCTCTCCCTTGTGCAAAGGCTACCCCTATGATTTCTCTAGGGGAGGAGGTCATAGGGATTATATTGATTTCTTCTCTTGTGAGGGTTTGATATGCATATTTTTCTATTTGTGGCTTTCTCTTCTTGACTTGCATATCTGGATATTGAAGCATTGGACACCTTTAGCAAAGGTTAAGATCAAGATTTTTCTAGTGTTTTTATATTTTCTATTTTCATTCTTATGAGGATATACATGACTTTTTAGACAATGGTTTTTCAGAATGGGATTCTTGTCCTCCTTTGATTCATCCTTGGCCTCCTTCGTTTAACCCTTTGAAGGAATCATTGATATTATGCCTATTTGGGTGAGATTTCCTGACCACCCCTTACAATTCTAGTGTCACTCTACTTTTGAGGCTATTGGTAATGATCTTAGTAGGTTCTTGAAAGAGGATCTTTCTTCTAAGAACTTTACCCACACCTCCTATGCATGTTTTTTTATAGAGGTTTATTTGTCTCATGCATTAGCTAGGAAGGTTGTGCTTCAAGTTAATGGTTGGTTACGTTGTCCGCTTGTGGATTATGAAGGAATCTTGTTTCACTACAGGTATTGTTTTTCTATTAGACACTTGGAATATGACTTTCCCTATGGTTCTCATAAAGCATCTTGTTCCACTTGGTGGAAGAATACTCTTCCTTACCATCTTATCATGTATGGTCCTAATGATTCTACTACTAATAGTGAAGATTTAGAGCTTATCTCACCTTATGTGCCTTCTCCTCCTCCTACTCAGATGACTAATATTTATATTTCTCAATATTCTATTTTTCCTAAATTTCCTAATGTTTTGGTTTTGGATAAGGTTATTTCTAAACTCTACCTTATTCTTTTGTTGGTTTTGTTCTATTTATTAGGAACTCTAATGGGGCCTCTCTCTCTTATTGTCTAAATATTATAGATTTGTTTAATGACTCTCTTGGACTATTGTACAATGTATGAAGAAATGTCTTCTTAAGAATGACTCCATTTTTCATGACAAGCCCTTAGGGGAAAATTTGTTGGGTTCAAGTTCTATTGCTTTACTTGTTGCTCTCTTCTTTACAACTTATGCATTTTTTCTATTTTGTTATGGATTCAAGGCCCTTCCCTATGTTTTTAATAAAAAGCATAGTTTATTTTTTTATTTTTTTACATGAATTGAACTCCACTTCTTAGTAATTTTAGAAAATACTTTGATAACGCACATTGACAAAGAGTAGATAAACCTATCTAGAGGAGGGATTTCAACTATTTTTTTATTTTCAAACTCATCTTTCATGAAGTTTTGGTCAAAGGAATCTATAGAAGCAATGCATGGAACCATTATATTTATTTTCTTTACATTAATTTAGCTCTACTTCATAATTTTAGTAAAATATATAGGTAACACATTTTAATAAAGAGAGAATAACACATTAATTTAGCCATTTTTTTGAAGAGCTTCGCCTACTTCCTCCATGTGTCCACCATGTGCTCATTGGAAATATTTCTTCCCTTGCTTCTCTATCAAGCCCCACTATTCCTCCATGTGTCAACAACGTGGTACTTTGCGAGCCCACTCCCCTTTGCTTCTCTACCAAACTCAGCCCATGTGCCACATAGCATCATTTCGTAGGATGCATCATTTGTCAAACCCCACAGTCAATGCTCAAGACAAAGACTCTTCAATGTGTCTTCTCCACATGGGTTTTTTAGCATCAGAAGGGAAGAATGAGTGACAAGCCCTATCCTATCACCATGTGTCCTAGCAAACTGTGGATGAGAAACATGTTTCTATATGGGAATTTTGTTGCTTCCAAATTGGGACCATAGTCATCATTCGCAAGGTGATGCATCTAGTTCAAAGGTGACTGCATTCTATGTTTCATAATCTTTTCTATTGTAACAACCATGGGAAATCATTACGATAGACATCATTGCTCATGCCAAGGAATATTTTCTATTACTGGCTCCTAGGCAGTGGGATGCTTTTCTATATATACTGCTTCAACTTTTTGACAATGAGTTTAGAATATACATAGAAAAATTGTTGAAAGACACCAGGCCATTGTATTATTTTTAATTATTGTATTAAGATTCACAGACTATGCTATATTTGTTTGGCCTTTCTATTTCTTAGTTAGTTGAAAAAGCATTATGATGTGTTGCTATTTTACTAAGTAGTTTATTTGTTGAACTTCTATAATTTTAATAGAAGTTTGTTGATTCAAACTATTTCTTGGACTCTTCTTTTTAGTGAATGTGTATGGAAGTTATTTTATGCTATTTAATAGACTGCTTGCATTTTTCATTTGTGCTTTCTATTATTTTTAGACATTCTAATGATTTGTCCCTTGCGTACATTAAAATTTTCCAATTCTCACTTTAAACATGTAAAGGTAACAAGTAACAAAGACAATACAATAAAAAATTTCCTTTCTTTATTGATAAATATGTACAAGTTACAATATGTTTCCATATGAATTTCATTTTCATTGCAAATATAAACCAGAGTTCAAAAGTCATACAGTTACATACATAGCTCATAAGCTTTTGCACAAATAGAAGTAAGAAGATCCAAGAGTCCGTCCTTTCAAATCCTTGTACATCGGCCACTTTTTGTGGAGGAGAAACATCACTCGGGCACTTTTCCGCCAACCACGGACTTATAATGTGGTCCCCCACACACCTATCGTTAGATAGATGGCCCTCCCTTAGAAGAAGAGATTGGTAGGGTATCCTTTAACGATTACCAACTGAGCATAGTGTTGTGTCCTACACAAATAGAACTTTGCTATTTCACAATCTCAAACTAGTACTCGGATCACAATGAACTAACAGTGTAGTCTCAACTATCTCACACCTATGTGGATGTCGTACCTTTCACTACTTTGGCCAAAGTATTCTCATTCAGTACTTTGAATGAAGGCCATTTATCATAAACACTACTTAAGGCTGATTTGACTTGAGGCTTCCTTACTCTATGCATAGGTTTTGTCCTTCAATGGATGAATCTGTCACCCCAAACATCCTACAATCATACAAACCTACTAGAAATGAAACAGTCTACAAGTGTCTTGTATCAATCCTCCTAAATAGGAAGTATTTATCCTAGGAGCACTTAGCTTGTCTCAGTTATCTTAATAACTTAAGCTAAAAGACTTTACTTGATTCTGCCTTCATTTCATTCCTAGTAGATAATAAGTACATCTATGTATTCTCCATATACAGAGATCATACACAACATGCAATAGTCATTCAATATGCAAATAAATCCGTCCCTTTTATCTTTTTATATTATTTCCATTTAATGTAGATAAGTAAACTAATCCCTTAACCTATTTACTCATATAATCCTTTTTTTTACAATTCCCCTAATCATTGAATCTCTTATACATTTTCTCTTTCAATGCCTTGCTTTAAATATTCATCAAAATATTTCTTTCCTAATAGAGCTAACTGAAAACAGCAATCACGAGACAAAAAAGGAAACATCACTTCAATAAAAGTTATAAACTAGGAAGATTCATGCCTAATTTTTAAGTTTCTCCTTCCAGAATTGCTCTTCTGGACTCTCCTTCAAATAAGCTTCCAGAATTCCAGCTAAAAGTAGCTTCTTTGTGACATTATTTCACTGTACGATTAACTCATATATTTCTTCTCTCAAACGTGTTTCCACCACTAAATTCTTACTTAGCTATAATTCACAAATACTTTACTCTGAACTCAAAATGATTTAATCATTGTAACTAGTAAATGCTGGTAAAAATTCACTGTATTTATCAAACTCAGCAATACAGAAAATTCAAGCAATACAACGAAATGGATATGGGATAAAATACGAAACTCAGATTGCCCAATGTGTGTTTTTACAATGAATGGAAGGGCATGTATATATAGGCCCGAAATGCAACGGATTCCACCAATGGAGGCATGTGGATTGACAAGAAAGTGCTCAGAAATAGTTAAAATGATACTTGGCGGGTTCTTAAACCGTTAATCATCAAAAATGGAGGTGATTTGACTTCCTTTTAAGCCAGCAAGAGAAGAATAAATCAACTCTCACATGGTGGATTTGATAGCTCAAGGCGTTCTTCATATTTTTAGGGTATTTTGAAATAAATAATTTGAAAAATTTGTTTCAAATGATAGGTCGAGCCTGGAACAATCCACATCGCCATTTTTGATGCCTAAATAATAGTATTGCTATTATTCATTAACCTATTTTCTACATGTGCACTTCAGACATGTTTTTCTTCAGGCGCGTGACTTTCTCAGGCGGTTTCCATGAATAAAACATTTTTTCCTCTTTTTATTTCAATGTTTCAAATGTTCATCAAAACAAATTTGACTTCTCTTGTTTTAAATATCTCAAGCAAAAGAACTCGATTTCTATGTTGAGATTATTATTCTCTATAGCCAAAATTGAAATATTTCACCATTTAAATCCTTTATTTTTCTATTACCGTTGTGTTCAATTTCTATTGTATTGAATATTTTTATGTGTCAATTAAATTTATATAATTCACATTTCAATATTATACATTTATATATTTGATCATATATGTATTTCAATTAAGTGTAATATTTTTTTAAATATAAAAATATATATATATTCTCACATTACATCATGATATTTATATATATTTACATATATGTAAATATTACCTTAATATTAGTACATATATTTTAAATATATAAATATATAATATATTTACATAGGTGTTTATGTATTTATGTATATATCCATAAATAATCACATCGATAATATATACATTTATACATAAATATATATGTAATTTTGCTAGGCAATAATATTAAATATTATTTTCACCACAGATATCAGGAAAACTATGTACATATATACTCTTGTGTATATGTATGTATGTGTATATACATATTGACACATGTGTATGAGCATATCCATCTACTTAACGTAGACATGTATTGACATGTCTGTACATATAAATACGTGTTCACAATGTATAGATGTATGTGTGTTCCCAATCAATCATTAACACATTTCTTTCACATCATTAATACGTTGGTCATCATATAGCAAGTCTGACATTAAACAATCATATCTCCTAAAGCATAAAGAAGTGAATTTCAGACTCCTAATGTCAATAAACAAGCCTATGGATGACTTAGCCTTATCTCGACAAATAGACTTGGCTTACTCAATCTATAGTATGTGTGTGTATGCCCAATTTGGTAATCGTTACTGTTTACCCGACCAAGTTCCTCCTTGAATGATGTCTCTCCTCTGTCTGGAGGAACATTCTTCATACCTGCACACCATGACATGACATCGGTAGTCATATGCTCATGACAAATCAGTTTTCATAAAACATCATAAAAAGTTAGAATAACATTATTCCATAACTTATATGCTACATTTAATTAAGAATTAAGTCAATATAAGTAACAATCAAATGAAACCACCATTCAAATAGGACACATTCATTTAATAACATGATCAATCATGTTTTATTCATCACAAAGATTCAAACATTACAATCAATTGCTCTATGCAATAGTAGCTATAAAATTGGGATGTAACATACTTCCCCCCTTAGGAATCATTGTCCCCGATGACTTAAGGTATTATTCAAAAGCATAAAAATATGACTCTACATTTATTCTACACTCTTGAAAGTTTCAAGAATGTTTGATCGGTGTAATCTGGACATCAACTTGTCCATCACTCATGGGAATGTGTTTCCTCTACTGAAACATGGCCTTTTGAGTAGGCAATGAATTGCCATGCTGGATACCAGAAGTTTTGTTAGGGCATTCATTTGCATAATGATTACCTCTACAAATAAAGCATCTTGCTTTTGGTCCTCTTTTCTCTATGATTTCCCCAGTCTTATTATCACCTTCACTAGCATTTCTAGTGTCATTATACCTAGACTTGTCTCTTTTCCAATCTCTTCTGAATTCCTTCTTATTGAAGCGAGATCTCTTCCCCTTTTTCCTTGCTGCATCTTGCGCAAATTCTTCCTTCTTGGGGGAAATCTTGTCGGGGACTTCAGTTTCCTTCTTTTGTTCTTCTCCTTCATACTGATTGGAGTCTACCTTAAGCTTCTATTCCCGCTTAATGGCTTTTTCATACATAAGGTCCATTGTGGTCGAACCATGCATATCAACTTCACCTCCAATATTTTTGTTTAGTCCCCAGATGAATTTCCTGATCCGAAATCATTCATCTTTATGATAGATAGGAACATATCAAAGAAGCCGAGTAAACTTCTCCCAATACTCGTTGACTGACATGCTCCCTTGCCTCAATTCTTGAAAGTTAGAGAGTTTTTGGTCATAATAAAGTTGTGGCAACCATCGCTTGTAGAAGATTTCAACGAACTCTTCCCAAGTCAGCTTCCAGGAATTTATATCCAATTCCAGTTTCTTGTTCATCCACTAGTTGGAGGCTTCACCCGCTAATTGATAAGCACCCCAAGATACCTTAGTAACTTTGTCATAATTTCTTATTTCAAAGTACTTTTCCATTTGTACTAACTAGGTTTCAGCTTCATCACCTCTGGCACTTCCATCAAATTTTGGAGGGTATATCTTCTTCATATCCTTTGTTAACTCAGTGGACACTTGTTTCTTCTTCTTCTCAATAGACAGAGTTGGAGATTTCTCCTTCTCATGGTTATGATTAATGCCTTCTCCATGCGAAGAATTTTCCTCTTCATTATTGGTGATAGGTATCTCAACTACTTTTTCCTTTTCAAGATTGGACAATCTCGCTAGAATTTGATCCAACTTTGCTTATTGACTAAAATATTTGCATATTCACTCAACTAAACGTTTCAAGTATGATCATGGTTTATGCAACCCTATCATTATTTGCTAAACTAAAATACCCTTTCGGGATTCTAAGCAACTACTTGTCCACAATATATTATTTAAAAGAAAAATCCTATAAATGTTGTTTACTTTGATGAGTTTATCCACTTAGAACATTATGTTACATCTACTAACATAATCAGATTGATCTGTCTTATGTTCTATCATTTTCCTCTGGAATCTAAAGAGAGTATATATGTGCTACCAATAATGACATCTGATCTTCATTTCTTGGTATACGGACATTACTTTGCCACATTTCGTGTAGCCTCTTACTCTATCTTTTCCTAGGTTTTAGTGGTTTCTCATCCAACAATTTCCGTTGTCGTTCCGATGTCTTAACTCTGACATTAATTCCCTTGTTTCATTCTCAAATTCTCATAGACTCGTAGTCGTTCTAATCAAATCCAAAAGTTCCCAACTCTTCATAAATGTAGTTTGTAACTATTAAAGGTTATCTCTTTCCGTCTAATATTCTTGGAGTTATAAAACTATTTTGTTGGATAAAGATATAATCTAGTTATTCATCCTAACCTTTTTACCTAACCTAATTGCATATACTTCGGCAATTCTAAGTGATATTTGTTGGTTTTGGAGTTCCTTTTCTAGGGATAACTTTTAACTCATCCCAGTTTACATAAGTTACTAAGGATTTCATTTTTTTCCTTTTCACTTCTCTAAGTTCTTTTCTCTTGCCATCGTGGCACAAGAAATTTTCAACCATTATCTTCTAATAAGGTTTACGCATTGTTTGCGTAATGAGCTCGTAGGTTTTAGTGCAGAACCTAGTAGTTCTGATACCACATCGATCACTTGTTGTGGAGGAGAAACATCACTTGGGCACTTTTCCGCCAACCACGGACTTATAATGCGGTCCCCCACACACCTATTGTTAGATAGATGGCCCTCCCTTCGAAGAAGAAATTGGTAGGGTATCCTTTAACAATTACCAACTGAGCATAGTTCTATGTCCTACACAACTAGAACTTTACTATTTCACAATCTTGAACTAGTACTCATATCACAATGAACTAACAGTGTAGTCTCAACTATCTCACACCTAGGAGGATGTCGTACCTTTCACTACTTTGGCCAAAGTATTCTCATTCAGTACTTTGAATGAAGGTCATCTATCATAAGCACTACTCATAGATGATTTGACTTGAGGCTTCCTTACTCTATGCATAGGTTTTGTCCTTCAATGGATGGATCTGTCAACCCAGACATCCTACAATCATACGAACCTACTAGAAATGAAGCAGTCTACAAGTGTCTTGTATCAATCCTCCTAAATAGGAAGTCTTTATCCTAGGAGCACTTAGCTTGTCTCAGTTATCCTAATAGCTTAAGCTAAAAGACTTTATTTGATTTTGCCTTCATTTTGATCGTAGTAGATAATAAGTACATCTATGTATCCTCCATATACAGAGATCATACACAACATGCAATAGTCATTCAAAATGAAAATAAATCCTTCCCTTTTATCTTTTTATATTATTTCCCTTTAATGTAGATAAGTCAACTAATCCCTTAAGCTCTTTACTCATATAATCCTTTTTTTTACAATTCCCCTAATCATTGAATCTCTTATACATTTTCTCTTTCAATGCCTTGCTTTAAATATTCATCAAAATATTTCGTTCCTATTAGAGCTAACCGAAAACAGCAATCACAAGACCAAAAAGGAAACATCACTTCAATAAAAGTTATAAACTAGCAAGATTCATGCCTGATTTTTAAGTTTCTCCTTCCAGAATTGCTCTTCTAGACTCTCCTTCAAATAAGCTTCTAGAATTCCAGCTAAAAATAGCTTCTTTGTGACATTATTTCACTGTACAATGAACTCATATATTTCTTCTCTCAAACGTGTTTCCACCACTAAATTCTTACTCAGTTATAATTCACAAATACCAAACTCTGAACTCAAAATCATTTAATCATTGTAACTGGTAAATGCTGGTAAAAATTCACTATATTTATCAAACTCAACAATACAAAAAATTCAAGCAATACAACAAAATGGATATGGGATAAAATACGAAACTCAGATTGCTCAATGTGTGTTTTTACAATGAATGGAAGGGCGTGTATATATAGGCCCGAAATGCAATGGATTCCACCAATGGAGGCATGTGGATTGACAACAAATTGCTCAAAAATAGTCAAAATGATACTTGGCAGGTTCTTAAACCGTTAATCATAAAAAATGGAGGTGATTTGACTTCCTTTTAAGCCAACAAGAGAAGAATAAATCAACTCTCACATGGTGGATTTGATAGCTCAAGGCGTTCTTCAGATTTTTAAGGTATTTTGAGATAAATGATTTGAAAAATTCGTTTCAAATGATAGGTCGATCTTGCAACAATCCACGTCACCATTTCTGATGCCTAAAGAATAGTATTGGTATTATTCATTAACCTATTTTCTACCCGCGCGCTTTAGACGCATTTTTCTTCAAGTGCGTGACTTTCTCAGGCGATTTCCATGAATAAAACATTTTCTCCTCTTTTCATTTCAATGTTTCAAATGTTCATTAAAAAAAATTTGACTTCTCTTGTTTTAAATATCTCAAGCAAAAGAACTCGATTTCTATGTTGAGATTATTATTCTCTATAGCCAAAATTGAAATATTTCACCATTTAAATCCTTTATTTTTCTATTACCTTTGTGTTCAATTTCTATTCTATTGTATATTTTTATGTGTCAATTAAATTTATATAATTCACATTTTAATATTATACATTTATATATTTGATCATATATGTATTTCAATTAAGTGTAATATTTTTTTAAATATATAAATATATATATTTTCTGGCATGACATCGTGATATTTATATATATTTACATATATGTAAATATTACCTTAATATTAGTACATATATTTTAAATATATAAATATATAATATATTTACATAGGTATTTATGTATTTATGTATATATCCATAAATATAATCACATCGTTAATATATACATTTATATATTAATATATATGTAATTTTGCTAGGCAATAATATTAAATATTATTTTCACCACAGATATCAGGCAGACTATGTACATATATACTCTTGTGTATACGTATGTATGTGTATACACATGTCGACACATGTGTATGAGCATATCCGTCTGCTTAACGTAGACATGTATTGACATGTATGTACATATAAATATGTGTTCACAATGTATAGATGTATGTGCATTCGCAATCAATCATTAACACATATCTTTTACATCATTCATAGATTGGTCATGATATAGCAAGTCTGACGTTAAACAATCATATCTCCTAAAGCATAAAGAAGTGAATTTCAGACTCCTAATGTCAATAAACAAGCCTATGGATGACTTACCCTTATCTTGACAAATAGACTTGGCTTACTCAATCTAAAGTATGTGTGTGTATGCCCAATTTGGTAATCGTTACTTTTACCCGACCAAGTTCCTCCCCAAATGATGTCTCTCCTCTATCTGGAGGAACAGCCTTCATACCTACACACCATGACATGACATCAACAGTCATATGCTCATAACAAAGCAGTTTGCATAAAACATCATAAAAAGTTAGAATAACATTATTCCATAACTTATATGCTACATTTAATTAAGAATGAAGTCAATATAAGTAACAATCAAATGAAACCACCATTCAAATATGACACATTCATTTAATAACATGATCAATCATGTTTTATTCATCACAAAGATTCAAACATTACAATCAATTGCCCTATGCAATAGTAGCTATAAAATCGGGATGTAACAGACATGCAGATTGTTGAATGAACCCTTAAATATCATCTGAAAGAAAGATTTACCATGCCTATACTTAACTCTTGGTGCATCACCTTAGGTTAGATCTTTATTTTATATATTTGCTTCCTTTTCCCATTTCGAATCCCCCCAAATACAAAAGGAGATGGATTCTTTAAAAAACCCAAATATCACTCAGTTTAGCGCAATTGGTCCCCCCATCAACTAAGTTTCCCATAAGGTTGTTGCTTGGAATTTTTAACCACCAACAAGTTCCATGAGGTAGGCTATTTGTTTCATGAGGCCTATGAGGAAAGTTGGGTTCTGTGTAAGAACTGGTTTCCTCAAGGGGTTCTTCCTTGCTATGAAGATATTGGATTTGTAACCATTTCCTTAAGTGTTAGATAGTAGCCTTTCCAAGAAATTATGGATGTGTTATTCAATTTTGATTGCATTCATATTTTTAATATTCAATGGTTTTATTTATTACTATTTATAAATATTATAAATCTTGTTATCATATTAATGTTCATAATATTTAATGGATTTGTTATTGTTGCACTATCTATTTATTATTGTTTAAAATAATTTATTTATTTTCTCATTGAATAAAGTATAATGTATTTAAATTTATCCATTTGGGAAATAGTTAGATTATACCTATTACCACCTATATATGTCCATCAGTTTATGGATGGTTTGTAGAAATAAACTTCAAATTAGTCTTGAACTTCTTCAACAATGTTCTCTAGAAATACCCAACAAATTTGGTATCTTGATTTGAGACTATACTCTTTTATAGACCATGTAGTCTAACCACTTCTCTAAAATATAAATCTACAACATGAAAAACATCATGGGTCTTATGAAATGGAATGAAGAGTGTTGAAACATAGATTTTTGGGACCCTATGGACTACTCTTGCACTACTAGGGTTTTTCACCTAAAAGGAGAGAGATAGGGCCAAAAAGTTTATGATTCACTCAAATCATGATGTATGCAATGTTGTTTAATGTAAATGAACTTAAATAAATGCAATTGACTAATCTGAATGGGGTAAAAGCACAAAGTTGTGTCACACTTTATAAAGGAAATGACCAACACTAATCCAACTTTTAAACTTGAATCACTAAAAAGTGACATATATGTTTTGAATTTTGAAATGATGTAAACTAGTAAAATATGTACTTTTTAGTATATTTTATGTTTGTATTTTAAAATATATATATATATATATATATATAACTATTTTTTTTATAAATTAACACTATAATTTAGTTTCTAATAAAATGCTAAAAAATGAAGTTGCATGAGACATCAAACATTTTATAGTAATATTTTTTTTCTTTTAAATTTTTTGTGTGTATTTATAACTTGAAACTTTAGTGCATGGATATAATTTTTTCCAATTTTGATAAATATATATTTATAAATAAATATTAAAATCTGTGTGAATAAAAAATAGTTGTTTCCATCAAACGTCAACTTTCATATTAAATATTTATCTAAAAGGGGAAAAAAATTATACCATCTTGAAGTAGATTCTTTTATCTAGTGCATCATATTTTTTTCAAAAAATTTAATAGGTTTCAGTTTTTTTTTTGGAGTCGCAACCAACCTAATATTTTGTGCTAATAACCTACTTTTAGAAAAAATAAAAAATAAAATAATAATAATAATTAAACTATTAAAATAAATATATTTTTGAAAACTACACTTATGGATCTACAAAAGGGTATTTTTATATTTTATTTTTAAATCTCATTCACATTAGTAGGAGTGTAACACTATAAATGTACATTACTTAAACTCTATCTCATATATCATCATGATGTTAGTTTATAGAAAACAAATAAAATAGCATTCTTTATGAGATAATACATTATGCTTCATTAAAAAAATAACAAAAAAAAACTAATTAAAAGCATAAAAGAAGCATCATGTATAACTATCTCATAGTGGATTGTTGTCACTTTGATGTGAAAAGTGACCCTTTTCCAATCCTTTAAAAATCCATATGATGAAGATGCTATGCTATGAAGTGGAAAAAATTAGCTCTCAATGTGAAGAGAGTAACTTTGCATGAGGCTGTGGATAATAAAATGAAGGATAGTCTCTCCATTTATAAAAGAGTTTGATGAGAGAAGAGGAAAAATGGATGAATGTGGGACCAAAACTCAACCACTAGGAAGAAACCACTTGTCACCATGTGAATGGGCCAAGGATGTGCACATTTAAATGAATGTTCCCATAAATGCATAAGTTTGAAATTTGAAAATGTTGAAATGACAAGGTGGAGAGAGAGTAAAATGGAGTAATGGCCACTTGGCTCAATGCAAAAGGAATTTTAAGATGAAATAAATGCCTTGTTGGAAGGACTCATCCTATTTGGAGGGAGATTTTAAATGGAGGAATATTCCACTTTCATGCCTTGTTGAGAGAAAATGAAAATTTAATAAATGAATTAAACTGATTTATTTGTGCAAGTGGGAAAAGCTAGAGGATGTGACATGCATTAGATTTAACCTTAATCATGATTTAATTAACTTAAGTGAAGATTAGGTGATTTGATTTTTTGACTAAGATAAATATGGATTAAAATAAATTAAAAGGAGATGGAAAATGAATTAGACTTAGTTAAATAAATATTTTAATTTATTTAACTAAACGTGATGATGTTAGTGTTAAAGATGAATTTATTCAATTTAAAAGGGGTACTTTAGAGATTAATCAAATAAACTTGATTTATTTTATGAATGGATGAATATGATTTAATTGAATGCATGATGTCAATTTTGCATGTCAACATTTTTCCCCTCTTTGAAGCAATGCACTTGCTGCATTGGTTCAAAGGATAGACTTACCACAATCAAAATTCAAAAAGAATTTTTTTTGGAAGCCCCAATGGAAAGTACACTGGTACATTGCCCCTTCGAGAGATCAAGTGAAAAGATTTGATTTGAGGGTCGATATCACAATAAAGAGGTTCAAGATGGATGTATGGATGGTTGTGATGATGATGCAAATGAGATTGTTTTTTAAGATGCTTAGAATAACCAATCTATATTATCCTAAATAACTTAAATGATGATATGATGTGATGATGCCTATATAATTATGCAATGGATGTTTTATGCAAATGTATGATTTATGCTTAGACTAAAAGATCTATATTATGAAAATGAATGATGTGTAGTATGTTGATGGTTTGTGGATGCAAGATGGATACATTGGTGATGATGATTAACTAACATGACATGATGTTAGCGCAGAAAGGAGATAGAAGAAAGCAAGAGGTTCAAACAAGACACGAGTCGGTGATGATGAGAGATGGATGATTCGCTTATAAGGAATTGGGATTTGAAAAGGGCTGCTTACCTTATGTTTGATAACACGCATAAGGATGATGCATCAAGGTATAAAGAACCAGGATACATTGCACTTAGTGTGATGGAATTTGACTTGATAATTAGATAGGAGTACTCTTGTTCACACCTGACATTAAAAACCTCATTTAGAATGCAATTCAAATATTTCAAACATCTTGGACCTAAAAATAGAAAATCAAGCCTTCTTATGTGGTCAACAAGAAACCTCAAACACCCTCCATATGCCCAAATAAAGCACACATGACCGAGCTTATATTACAAGAACATCCAACAAGCACAACAGATAAAAAGATAATGATTGTTTCCCCATTCCTATCTCTCTTAATCCTTTTGTTTGGACATCATCGAGAGATTATTGGAATGAGCACAAAGAGATAAGTCAAAAGACAACTATAAAGTAAACAAACAAGCTAATGTTCTTCAATATTGCTAACTAAAAGGAAATGTGTTTTTAAGGATAAGAACTGAAACAATTGCCAATAGATAATGCCCATTGTAGGAAGGATACATCCTAGGACATGATGTTATCAAATGATTTACTTGGGACTAATTGGATGATAGGTTATTGATACAAAGTGTTGACTAACTTGTTTACATACTGACCTAAACCTCAGACTTTGACGTTTTGAGTTTTCACTTTTGAACTTCTAGACTTGTTTCTTATTGTCTTACCAAAGGTTGAGGATGACAATCATTTATTATGAGTGATGTTTATTGTGGGTGAAAGCGAAATGAGACTAATGAATTTTTCAAAAATCTGGATGTTTTTGAAGTTTTTTTGAAATGTTTTGAGGTTTTTTTTGGTATTTTTTGAGATTTTTCAAAAATTTCAATGTTTTTTGGGGTTTTCTGAGATTTTATGAATGTTTTTGGACTGTGTCTTTTTTGAATGTTTTTGTGTCTCAGGGGCTGATCAAAGATTAGCCTTACCTATGTTTAGGCTCAAAGACAATGTAGTTCGGACTCCATGTTTTTGACATTTTATGTTTTTATGAGTGTTTTTGGATTTTGATATGATTTTGGATTTTTTTTGGATTTTCTTGGTTTTTTGAATGTTTCTGTATTTTGATATGATTTTTTTTTTATTTTTTTATTTTTAGACTGCAGGAATCGGGTAGCACGACCCCCTATAAACTGCAGAGCGCCTGGTAAACTTTTTAACGTGACCGGCGGCGTTGGCGCGACATGCCCTCCGGTACCACGGGACGGGGGGAGACTAGAACTCGTGACCAGCAGAGCCACAACGGAATTACTTAGCCAACCGAGCTAGGGCCCCCGCCTATTTTGATATGATTTTGGATGTTTTTTTATTTTCTTGATTTTTTTGAATGTTTTTTGTATTTTTTGCATGATTTTGATGATTTGGATATGGATATGAGTGATGATATCAGTGATCTGTTGATTGATTAGATCAATGGATTAATGATGATAACATTGTTGAGGATACACAACAATGCAAGGATAGTGTTAAGCAACACAAGGATTAGGATGGATATCCCAAGATGATGAGGTATTGATTGGATTCAATTGATCAGGATTGATGATGATGACATTGTTGAGGATGTACAACAATGCAAGGATAGTGTTAAGAAACACGAGGATTGGGAAGGATAACCCGAGATGATGGATTGCTTGGATTTGATTGATTAGGATTTTGAAGCTTGATTTTGGAATAAAATTGTTTTGAATGATTTGATGTGATGTTGAAGGATGTGTTAGGTGCAACTGATATTTGATTGTTTGGATTGATGCTCGATGAAAGATAAAGCTTGATAAGGACCATATTCTTGTCAAAATATGCCATGGGCTAGTGATTTGGATTCTTTATCACAAGTGGTTTCACCAATTTCATTTCACTTTTTTCAATGTTCGAATCACCTCATAAGTTGGAGGATATAGATGAAGATTTATTCTTGAAGCAAGATGTAAATTTATGCCCCTAGTGTCTAGCAATGTATGGAATGCCATGGATGGATGCTTGGATAGCGGTTTTGATGGATGTATATGGTAAGCATGAAAAGGATTCCAAGGATTATCTTGTGATAAGATAAGGTGGAATGCTAATTTGGATAATGCTTCATGGCTTAGATAATGTTGCATAGGATAGGATCAATGAAAATGACTCATGTAAAGACTTTTACCATAAGCAAGTGTAAAGTGTGCACAAAAATTTCATCAAGGTCAAGATAATTTGGACTATGGATGCAAATGGATAAATATGGATTGGATAAATGGTTCATGCATGAATGGATTTATTATGGATGAGATAGATGGAATGCTATATTTATTATGGATGGGATGAGATGCTTCCACCTGAACTAGTATACATAGATGTTTGATTCTACACATGATGCCTGTTTTCTAGGTTTTCATCATGGTACTTGTCCAAAGCGCCACCCATGTGGTTTTCACTAGAGCACAATTTTTTTCTTTACTATTTTCAATCCTTTTTCTGATTTTTTGGATTTTCATATATTTTGGTTTTCTTGAAAGATTTTAAGCTCATGTTGAACCGCCTAGTGCTATCGATGTAGAAGCTTCTATCATAATGTGCCATCGATATCCTTCTTGAAGAAGTTCCTTTACCAAGATACGTGCACTTGAATACAACTTTTGACATTCCTAATCAGCTTTGTTGATACCTGAGTTAACTTTTTCTTTGTGCATACATCGCAATAGAATTCCTTTTGAATCCTTATGATGAAGTGTTGTTTCAAATACATGGTCAGTGTGAGAATTGGATATCATGCATGAAGGCATGGATGGAGTGTGTTTAGGGATAAAAGATGGATCAGTTGATAGTTTGGAACCTTTGACTCTCCAAACTTGGGAAGATGAGCAATGATGGGTGGTTACAGAAGTGTGCATGCAATTATGACCAACTACTTGATATACTTTGTACATCACTTGAGAAGCCTTATTTTTCCTTTGTGGACATCTTTGATGCATACGTTTTCCTTTTTATTTTTCCCCATAGTTTCTTTTACTAATGGAGTTTGATAGGGATAATCTTTCTTTGTATTCTTTGGTATCCATGTGTATTTGATTTGTCCTTCATGCTTCGCTACTTCTTTTCCTTTGATGAGGTTCTTCTTTCTCTGATTTACATACTTATTTTGATGTTGGTCCCAATTTTTGGATGGGTGGATGAAGATTCATGACGTGGTTGGTTGTAGCATTGGCATTGGTTTCATCATAAGGATTATTCGTGATCCCTATGTTGCTGTTTTCTTGAGACATAGTTTCCCCCAGTATGGTGGTAGTAGCACTTTTGTTCCTTGATTCTACTTATTTTGAGATGTCTTGCTCAGTAAGCATGCTTTGATAAATGACCACTACATGTGATGTGATTTCAATTTGCTACTCTACTGACTTTAGAATATCCTATTCTATCTAACATGTTTCCTTGTGTGGATAATGTTGGATATATTCATACATGATGTCCTCAGTTTGAATTTGGAATATATCTGATCTTGATGTTGGCAACTCAGTTTGACTGTAGGAATTAATAATCTACTCTCTTTGTGTAATAATATCAGGAGTAAAGGAATCTTGTTCTAAATGAAGATCATCTATGTGTTCATCCACTGAAAGCATCTCATGGATAGATGGAGGAGTATGTGCTATGTCGATATGATCATATTATATAGATAGGAAAGTGTCCATTAGACCATTGTAATAGCTTGGAGATACAAACTCTTGATCTTGAATGATTTCAAAATTGCTTTCGATGTGCTTCAAATCAAATTCTTGACATGGGTTAGTTTTATAGGATGGATTTCTTCTAAAGGTTTCTTCGATATCTTTATTAGACATGGGAAGTGGCTCAATATCCTCTTGATCTTTAGGTGGAATTAGGTCAAGTTTTGAGTTGAGGATCCCTTCAGTATCTATAACCATCAGGTCAAAGGGTGTCAACATGTCTTGGAAAGGACCATTGCTAGACCTTGGTGAAAGATGTTGTTCATGCTTTGGAATAAATTATTGAGATATGTTCTTTAACTCATTAGGTGATATAGAGACATTTTCAACATGATCATTGGTCAATGGGTCATGGATTATTTCAATAGGATCAAATAATTATAACACTCCTTGAAATAGATCACTAAAAATTTTCTCTTGATGTATGGTGAGTTGATCATCGAATGGGGTAGAAACATATTCAATGTGCTCATTAATGGAGAGATCTTGAACTTTGTTTTCAAAAATTATGGTGGACAAATTGTCAATTTCTTCAACCATAGGGTCAAGTGATGTTGATATTTCTTGAATTGGATCATTGTTGGGTATTATTGGTGGATTTTGATCATGATTGAAAAGTGACTCTTGATATATGTTGATTTGATCTTTGGATGAGGTAGAAACATCTTCAATATGCTCATCGATGGATAGATCTTGATCATTGTTCTCAACGATTATGGTGGGGAGATTGTCAATGCTATCACCAGTGGTTGAAATTTTGTTTTTCCCAATAGTTATCATTTTTTTATTAATAAGGTCTTCGATGGGATTTTTTAGTCGAATACAATCTGATGTTGTGTGTCCCTTGATTTTATAGAAATCACAAAGGTGATTTTCATTGTTCCATGGTTGTTTCACTAAGGGCTCTTGATAATTTTCATAGGTGGGAATTATGATGAGTTTTTCCTGCACCAACTGTTGCATGATTGATTCAATTGGTTTCCCAAGTGGTGTGTATTTTACTTCATTACCCTATGAGACTTGTACTTTAAATTGACCTTGTGGTGATTGATTTTGGAGATGTGGTGATTGATCTTTGAGATGTGCGGGTTGGATTTATCGATCTTGATATCTAACTTCTCAAGTGACATTAGAGATATTATTCTTGATGTGGTTGTGGACACAACTCAATGCTTTGATGACATGGCTCAACCAAAGGAAGAGTGTATTGATTTTAGAGTGAAGATGTCTCTTGGTGCAATAAATCAACTAGTTTGGCAAGTGAAGCAAGTTGATCTAGATTTTGATCTTGAAACCATTGATATAGTTGATTTGTATTTTGTTCAAGTAGATTTGGAATGTACAGTTGTGGTTTTTGCATGGGATCATGGACAATTTTATTTTGGAAAATGTTTAGACTTGGAGTGATGCTTAGATTTGGCATGATAGGTTGAAATTGAACATTGTTGTGTTTGAGAATCATATTGCCTTGATTTAGGTAACTTTGATTTTGCATGGTGTTACCTTGACTTGGATCAATACATGGAGTCATTATCATCTTGTTTAGACTTTGAACAAAATTTGTATGATTTACGAACATATCTATCCCAAAGTTTGACAAGTGTGTATTTGAAATGTTCATGTTTGAAAAACTTGTACTTGGTATATTCACATTTGGTATGTATGGATTTGGTGGGATAATTTTGTTTTGTTGAAGACTCATGCATTGATTGTTTGGTTGAAAGATTTGAAAGTTTGGACTTGGATTTAAATCTACCATCGGGAAAGGTGTTCCAAAATTTAGATTAGGCATACTCACATTTGTTGTACCATTGAGGTTTGTAGGAGATAATGATTCCATGTACAAATTGTATAAATGTGAGTTTTGATAATCAATTGACATTATAAGGCTTTGAAAGTTCAACTGATTTGGATTAATCATGATGTATGGAGCAAGTTTATATTCCATGTTCTTCTTGTGTTTTGACCTTGTTGCCAAAGTGACCTCTAAGGCGCTTAGGACCAATGATGAGATGAACCCGATGAAAGGAATGAATGATATGGGTGTTGAAATTTTAGGAACTTTCGATCAATGCTAGAATTTAGGATTTGATTTTGATTGTTTTGATTGGGTAATGAACTTGTAAACCATAAGATGTTAGATGTTATCTTAGGATGAACTTATTCAAAGGTGTGTTGATTTAATTAAGTGTGTGAGGAAGGATTCATCAACACACACCTAACTAAACAGATGATTTTGATTTGGTTTAAGGATGATTTACCCAAGTTTGAAATGATTGTTTCAAAGCTCTAAAGTTGTTTGTGGGATGAAGATGATAAATATTTGGGATCGATGAAGTGTTTGATTTTGATCCTAAATGAACCTAGGAAATATTTGTTTACTAGACCAAGATATTGAAGAACATGTTTTTCTCTACGAGTAGTTCAAACTAAAACACCAATTTTTGCATGGAAAACCATAAGACAAAAGATAACAAGCACTCGTGTGGGCTTGAATTGATTTAATCTTTGATTAATAGATTTTTTTTACCACAAACACCTCTTGATTAGGGTTTTGAAACTAGATGTCCAATATCCTAATTATCTTTCATTCCACAGAGTCCATTATGTGGAATTATAAAAAATCAAGGCAAAAGTTTCCTAATGTTGACCTTAGTAGGAGAAAATTGAGATGAAACCCAAATGCTTAGAAGCCTCTAAGGATGAGAATCCCAAGGGAAAGCAATAGCATGTGAATTAGTTCAAGGATATTTGCTTCTCCTAGAGGGTTTGATATTTCATGCCCATGTTGAATGTTTGTTTTCCAATGTTTTCAATCAAGCAATGTGTTTTGATTTCAAGAACAAGTACAACCCTATGGATATTTGAAACAATATTTGTTGAGTCCCCACTTGGACAAGCCCAACTATGCTTCTTTCAGTGGATGGTTAGATGCTTGACCCCACTAGCTCCCCTCCATGACTCAACACTTCTTTCGGGGCAGCCAAGCATCAGTACCCACAAATCTCCCATGGAATACTTTCCATCTCTATTAAAAGTTGTAAAAGTGTGGGGTGGCTTCAAAACGATCATTCTTGCACCAACAAACAGATAGGGATTTTGGCCTTTCTACACAAGGGTTTTAATCTATACTTTTGGTTCATGGAGAACAACCTATGCGGTGAGAGACCATTGATACCCTTCTTGTTGGGACCAACTGCATGATACTGGCCTTTGTTCTAGTACCCACTTTTATATCCCAACTTGAAATACACTTGGCTTTAGTGTGTTACTAGTTGGGTCGTTCCCTTGGGTGAGTACTTTTCCCCACAAGGTAGGCCCTCTAAGATAGACAAAAGCGAGCAAACATATTCATAGTTTGATCAACCTTCATTTAGAAACAAAGGGAGAACATACGCAATATGTTCCACTCACACTCGTAAGATGTTTTGTTCAATTTTAATCCCAAAATGAAATGCGGAGGCAATTACTTTACCCAACTTAAGATCACCAAAAGGCCTTTTGATTCTCAAGATCGCTATGAGGCGCAAGAGAAGTACATATGTCCTTTTGATGGTATTAATTTGTGTAAGTAATTACAAGACAATGAAATAATTGTTCATTTGAAGTCCACAAAGAAAAAGTGAATTCTTTTTATAGCACCAAAATGAGATATGATAGTTGCCTTGTTCAATTATTATATCCGAAAACCAACTCTAGTAAGTTTGTCCTAAATTTAGTTTTAAGCCCTTTGTCATGAAAATTGAAATGTTCTTTTTAGAGTCCCAAAAAGATGTGGGTTGATTGAAAACATAAAACTAAAACATAGAAAATAATCCCTTTAAAGCATTTAAAAATGCTTTATCAACTCCAAATTTAATGCTCAATTCTCTTTATCTCCCAAATTCTTCCAAAGATCGCTTTTTATGCTCCAATGTTGTAAGTCCTTTGCATGAACAAAATGCCTATAAGATAAAAAAGACAAACCATGTGAAGATCGATTTTGTTCAATTAAAATCATCTTTAAGCAATAACTTCAATGAATGAAATAATTCCAAATGGAAAGACTAATGATTCTAGGCAATTATGATAATCAATGAAGCATCAATAAATGGATCTGCAAATATGAATATGACTTGTATGATTCTGCAATCAAAAAAGACAAATATTAGCATTATCTTTCAACAAGATCTATGGTTTTTCAAGTAGCACACATTTAATGAATGCATTAACTTATGCATTTATGGATCTCATATCCCCAGCTAACTTGGTTGTTTATCTATGACTTCAATTTATCAATGCCAACGTTGGTTTCTGTTTTTCAATGATTTGTCCAAGAAAGGATACTATGTCAACTAAAGATCTACATCAAGAGGTATTAAACATACAAAGCATGTCTTGAAAGATATCTCCTACAGTGTTAGAGATTTTAGCACTAACAATATAGAAAATTGTATTATGGAAGAATCAATATTGCTAAACTCAACTATAATTTTATTTGATGCTAACAAGAATTTTTGGTGCTTGATTCAATGAACAAGATGCACAACTTAATGCATCAGCTAAACATACTGGATTCACATTTGGGAATCACTCAAATGGTTTAAATCAAAGCTTTTACTATGTAAGAGATCAGATGTTTATTGGATTTAATGTGCAATAGCTAGACAACCTATAGCCAATAGCAATTTGAATAGCCTCATGGAGATACTCAAATATACAATTTATTGTGGAGTCACATCACATAATAATGACAACTACATCAAGCCATCTCATTATTGCACATAGAACTAGCATGCCAATTTCACACCCAAAGAATTGAGATATGCGAACATTCTCATGAAACTTTTTATAAAAAAATTCTAAATAGCAGCACCAACACCAAATCATGGAAGACTTGCCAAAACAATTTGATCTCATTATTGAAAAATAAAAAGCACAAGATGAAAGCCCAATTGTGGATAATTTGGTCTCACTATCTCTCATTGCTACAACGAAATTATCTATATTCATCAGCTAAAGATTACAGACATTGATTCTTAAATGCATGTAATAGTCCTAAATGTGTGGTTCATAAAGTCTATGGAATAAGAAATAACTGCGTGATACATAAAGGCGTGATTTTGGGCATTCACATATTAATTATTTGAAAATGAAAGTGCTGCTCCCAAGCCTTGTATCATTGTGTAGTAGCCACCATTATTAGTGCTGACACACTCCCCACACTCTGTACTCATCTACCCCACCTCTCTTAAAACCAGTAAACTGTTATTTCTCGTACACTGATGAGATGTCATTCACATTCGCAATACACATTCTCACAAAATAAGTCGTAAATTCTTTCAAATTCCTTTGCCCTCCAACGTCTCTTTGTCTACGCCAATTTTTAACGTTAATCAAAAGGATTTAAAAACTCTCAGGTTAATGCAATTGCACAGGTGTTTGAACAAAATAGCAAATAAAGGTTTTAAAAACTTTCAAGAAAATGCATTTGGCAAGTGTAAAGCCATATTCCATGACCTTTGACCAACATCCTCCCAACACAGGAAATATAAGCATGTGAGATAAATGCAGACTCAAGATTGGGAAATGCACATTTCGTTTCCTCCTAAATGGCCAACAAAGAATGTTTGAATCCTTCGATTTGAGTGAATGATGCTTCTTTGTTGATCATCAGATGAAAGTGGATAAAATCGCCAATAGAAATTGATAAAACAATAGATTTCCAAACAATACTAATGGTAGGATTCATACAAAAAAGATTTGCACAATCTGATAACGTGACAAGTTGTTGAATGAAACTAGCACTACCGTGTATAATGACGAAACAGTGACAGGAAATAATTACATTTCCTAAGCGAATCAAGCAACGCAAGCATAGTAAAAACGATCAGTGTTTTAAGTTTGTCTGAAATGAAATTCAAGAGTCAAATCAAAAGTCCATTAGCGTCGTATCCCAACACTTGCTATACATTCATAGACAATCCAACATGAAAACAGAAGGAAAATGTCTAAAATTTCTCAAACCAGACAAATACAAGCCAAAAATTATGAAACGTTCAGGAGGAGGAAAGTTAGTCACAAACTGGTGTATGTCAAAATCGTGTGAAATACATATGAACGAGGAGATGAGTCATGGGTGGTGCGTGTTTGCACGACGACTCCCAAAACCCACACAAATCACTCTTTCTTTGCTTGATTGCAGGCGTAAGCTAGGTTTCACAACATTCACAACATCCATATTGACAATGTTGATACGTTTTATGAAAAGCCTTTGGAAGGACAACACAACATTGGGCTTATAAATCGGTTTGATGCTCTAGGCTTGGAGGAAAAATAAGGGATTTTTCTTTCAAAGGGACATATTTGATGGGAAGAATAACCATAGGCTTTGTTGGAGATACTGTACAGTTAGCGAAAAAAAGGTGCTTGAAAATGCCAATCTTGGCAGGGAAAACTTGGAACAGAGATGTGTGGTCTTTCAATAATTTTTTATGGCATAGAGGCTCTTATGTAGAAGAGATACAAATGAATCACACCTTGTATCAGAAAGCAAGTTGATTTCTCATGAGTCCAAACTATGAAAATGATAGCAGCTGTCAGCTAAATACCAAAATAAAGGAAATTATGATTGTGAATTCCTGCTAAACTTGAAACCTGAATATGTGATTTTGTATGCCTATAGATCAAAACCTCTTCTTAACAGAAAATAATTAGCTCTCTTTAATAAATCAAATTAAATCATCATAAAATTAGCTCAATTTTCAACCAGGTAAGTACAATATTGGATTTTATGAATGTGAATATGAATAACTTTCACAATTGCATCAATGCCCTCCTTCTAGCACCATTATGTAACACCATAAATCTGAATTACTTAAACTCTATCTCATATATCATCATGATGTTAGTTTATAGCAAGCAAATAAAATAGCATTCTTTATGAAATAATACATTATGCTTCATAAACAAAATAACAAAAAGAGAGTAATTGAAAGCATAAGAGAAGCATCATATATAACTATCCCATAGTGGATTGGTGTCACTTTGATGTGAAAAGTGACACTTTTCCAATCCTTTGGCAAGCCAAATGATGAAGATTCTATGCTATGAAGTGGAAAAAATTATCTCTCAATGTGAAGATAGTAACTTTGCATGAAGTTGTGGATGATAAAATGAAGGATAGCGTCTCCATTTATAGAAGAGTTTGATGAGAGAAGAGCAAAAAAGGATGAATGTGGGACAAAAACCCAACCAATATGAAGAAGCCACTTGTCACCATGTGAATGGGCCAAGGATGTGCACATTTTGATGAATTTTCCCATAAATGCATAAATTTGAAATTTGAAAATTTTGAGATGACAAGGTGGAGGGAGAGTCAAATGGAGTAATGGCCACTTGGCTACATGCAAAAGGACTTGTAAGATGAAATAAATGCCTTGTTTGAAGGACTCATCCTATTTGGAGGGAGATTTGAAATGGAGGAATGTTCCACTTTCAACCCTTATTGAGAGAAAATGAAGATTTAATAAATGAATTAAATTGATTTATTTCTGCAAGTGGGAAAAGCTAGAGGATGTGACATGCATTAGATTTAACCTTAATCATTATTTGATTAACTTAAGTGAAGATTAGGTGATTTGACTTTTTGACTTAGATTTATGGATTAAAATAAATCAAAAGGAGATGGAAAATGATTTAGATTTAGTTAAATAAATATTTTGATTTATTTAACTAAAGGGGATGATGTTAGTGTTAAAGATGAATTTATTTAATTTAAATAGAGGACTTTAGAGATTAATCAAATAAACTTGATTGATTTGATGAATGGATGAATAAGATTTAATTAAATGCATGATGCCAGTTTTGCATGTCTACAAGAAGTTATTAAAACTTTATATTTTTCAAATAATTTTTTTTTTGGTAAATTGGACTTAAAGTGGTGATCCATATATTTTTAGCAAACAATTTTAGTTGAAAAAGTTGTTGAAGTATCTAACTTAGCTAGAATGAATCTTACTAAATCATATGTTTGAGAAAAGTTGATTTTTAGTTAGAAATACTTAAATTCAATTGTGTTGATAAGTTGGCTAAAAGTGTGGCATAGCTTCGTGCTTTCACCTAATGACTGAAAACGAGCGCAAAACTAAGATTTATGAAATTTTTGAAAACACACTGTTGTTTGCAAAAAAGGTTAAAATAATGAACAAAAATACAACTTTTAACCAAACAAAAACTTGTTTCTCAAAATATGTACACTTGGAAGGCTGTAGATGACTAAAGAACAATCTAGAAAGTTGATGAAATGTGAAATTGGGCTAACCAAGACTCATTCGCCACCTTAGGCGCATCAGTTCCAGATTAGGACTTTTCTGCACAAAATTTGTTTTCTTACAACCGAGGATCTAAAATAGCATCTAACACAAATATGCACCTTAGGATGGACCCACTCACCATGCATGGAAAATCAGTCCATTTTCTGATTTCTACAATCTCAAAACTTAGATATGTACCTTGACACTTGCATAGAAAATTCTAATGGAAACCCGATTTTGGATCTCAGAAAATTCTTGCAAAATAACTTAAAAGAGTTGATCTAATGGGGGGTTTTTCTTAGTCATACCCCTAGATAGGTAATTAAACCTTGGATAGAGAAAAATCTACATAAACCCTAGCCTTAGATGTGTTAAAGACTAGGAAAAGATGAAATGTAAGAAAGGCCCTATTCTATTGCTCTAGAACAAGACATGCAAGAGTGATTGAAATGATGCAATACCTCAACCTTAGAAACCTTACAACACATGAAACATAGGAATAAAATGGCATGCAAATATTAACAAACACAATGGAAACCTTAATCTGAAGATAGAGTGAAAATGGAAGATGAAATCAATGGGAAACCAAGTCCTTAGGCATGATTTGGTGGCTAGTTGCACCTCTACACCCTAGATTTATTTATGATTCACCATAGGCATACATCATCAACCCTTTGCAATGTTGGATCTTGACAAGAAAAGTGTGTTTCAATACCTACAAAAACCCTAGTTTGTTGCCCTAAAACTTCAACTTTTGCTAATGAAACTTGTTGTAGAAGACTTTTCTTTTGAATAAGATGATGAAAGATGATAAAAGTTGTAAATATATTGTGTAAAATGACTTTAAAAGTGTATTTATAAGAAAAAATGCCTTATTTTCCCAGTAATTATACCTAAGAGGCTGACATTCATAGAAAATAAAAGTTAAATTGATTAAATTCCTGCTTACTTTTGAATTTTCCCTCAAAGGGGACTCATTCGCCACCCTTGATGAATGGGTCCCACTAGAGGGGAATCATTCACCCAAGGTGGTGAATGGGTCCCACTACTACTATTTGAAGGTGGGTTGTTAGGGTATGATGTCATTAAATGTTGTTTGCCAGGTTTTATGTGATTTCTCATGTGAAACGAGCCTCTAGTTCAAAATTAATAGGTCTAAGGGTCCTATAAATGTTGTTTTGAAGGGAAATGATGTGAAGGGACTAAAAATTCAGTTCAATTATGTGTGAAATCATCTCTTTTCTCAAGAGGGTCCAATTTTCTATCACACATTTAGCCCCCACTTTAGCGCCCATATGACTCTATGTGCATATGTAAGCTAAATGACTCTAAATGACACACCTTACTACATAAAAGGATACTCATTCAATATACAGGAGTAAAAAGCCCCCGGTGTAGTTATTTGCACAACCACAACATTAGGAACCACATCCTACAACACACATTCATTAATTGCTCAAAAATATTTTTATGTAACTCTTAGGAATCCAATTTGAGGGTAGATGTATGCCCCCCCTTCACTCTGCTTTCTTTATGGAGGTGGAATCAAGGTAGCAACCTAGCCATGTCGAACAAGGAACATCATATTGTAGGGAATTTCCAAGTACCATGCCGCATAATGATAGAAAAATTATGATGTCATGTGTGGAATCACAATTCCAACACATCAAACATCATAAAAAATGGATTACCCTAGCACTTGTTATGATGATTTGAAGGAGAGATATGTTATAAAGCTTTTAAGATACAATAATCATATGGTAATTAATAAAAGTAAGAAGAGATGAAAAAGTGATTAAAGAAGGAGGAGAAATTAATTTGTCACTTACTATTCATTTTACCTTCGTGTAGCTTGAAAGCGATGAGTGAGAGAAGAAAATGCAGAGCAGACGAGATTACACACCTTCGCAGCTAGATGATCTTTGTGAGTAGGTGGCACATGAAAATCTATATCATGAGGTGAGTCAATTATGTAGCTTTCGCATTGTGATTTTATGGTATTTTAATTATGTTTATGCATAGATAGGTTAATTTAGGGTTCTTGGGAAATTTTTTGCACAGTGTCCCCTTTTTTGCAAAGTGTCCCTTTTGTTCGCAAAGTGTCTCGTTTCTTCACAAAGTGTCTCATTTCTTTATGAAGTGTCCCTGTTTCATTGTAAAATGTCCTAAAAGGGTTGTAAAGTGTCTAGGTCCATTAGGGAAGCACACTAGATTAGCTTTAGCGCACTTGCATGATTAAAATTAGGAAATTTGAAAATATTACATAAAATTTGGAGCATTTTGTGATGATTTTGATAGGTCCCCACCTGGTCACAACAACAGCTAGGGGGAAGACAATTGAAATATTTGAGAGATCATGTGCCAACACTATTAGCAGTAGAGGTAGAGCATTTACAGTCAGTGGGTATCTATTCGGCATATCTTATACCACCCATGAGATACCATGATTCCATGTTGATGGCTCTATCTAAGCATTGGAATGCAGATACCTATGCCTTTCATCTTCCAATTGAGGAAAGGACCATCACACTTAAGGACGTACACTGCATTCTTTGTTACATTTTGGTGAACCTATTGTTTGAATCCCTTCTTTTCTAATTTTGGAGTCCATTAATAATCCTAGAGTTGCTTACATTGCATTTTGCATTAGTTAGCTTGCATTCTAGGGTTTCATTTTTACATAAATAAAAGTGCATAATAGGTTGCCTTTTAGCATCTTTTATCATTGAACAGCTCTGAAATTCTAGATTTTTCATTTAGACTTGCATCATAGCACTCAAAACACATTAAAATTAGTCACAAATTTCTGAAATCTTTTACAAAAGTCCATACTAGGACTCATTCGCCACCCTGGCCGATTCAATCCCTTCTGACCCCGAAAACAACACTTTATAGAACTCAAAAACTTGTTTTCAGGATTTTTTTTGGTGCCTTCACTTGTATATATCAGTCAGTTACATTTTTGTAGCATGAATTTTGTTACATCTTGCTTCAATTAGTTCATTTCATGCATTGTTTAAATTTCACTTTTGTATTTACAACATTTCATCTTTTAGATTATTACATCAATAAATTACTTTGTCTGGAATCTAAAAAGTTGCATTACATCCTATGTCTTTCAATTACATTTTAAATAGCTTTTCATACATTAAATTATAAGCAATCAACATCATTTACATTCATGGCAATTAGACTTTTGCAAGTTCCATTTTCAGACATATTTCGTAGTCCTTTTAGATCAGCCTACATTGAGGAAACTCTAGCAAATATCCATAAACAATCACATAGCACATCAAAAGAACCAATTACAACACACATAACATCCAAGCCCTTTAGTAGCGACAATTTTGCAATGTTAGATGAAGCCTTCAATGACTTCCTCTCCTCTAAATCATCCACTAAAGCTTTTCTCCAAAAGGATGCAAGCATCGATAATCATGATAATCATCATTGTTCTTCTCCTGATATCTCTCCCATTGGTGATGAAGGTATCTTGATGAAAGAAGACATGATCATTGAGGATCACGAAAGCCTTGATTTTCTTTCTTCTTCTCCCACTTGCAAAAACATTTTGACACTTAAAGTTGAAATCATTTCCCCTACCGTACCGACTCCTCATTCATCTCCCAACACCTCCCCTAATGGTGAAAATGCTACAACTATGAATGATCATGACAACCACATTTGTATGGAGGATATGATTAAGAGCTATAAAAATCCTACCTCCCCTACTCAAGAAGACATTCTAGGACATGAGGATGCAAGTATAGAAGACAATCAACCATTTTATTCTCCTAATATCTTCTCTACACATGAAGAAGATAGTTTAGTGTTAGAAGATATCATTAGTGAAACTCCTGACACACTTATTCCTTCATTCCCTGATGTCTCTCCCATTTGGAAAGCTCTTTTTGAACACAAAATTCCAATCATTAGTAACCATGAAACTCCTCGTTATTTTTCCATTGAAGCCTCCCCTATGAGTGATGAAGCTATTTTTCCAAATTCCATTCTGACATATGATGAACATATGAGCTCTTCTCCTAGGGTCAATCTTATGGCACATAAGAATGATATCTTAGTGATAATCAATGACCAAATAGAACCTCCTATCCTCACTTTTTATACTCCAATGAATTCAACCCTTAACCATCACCCTATGCAAGCTCACACTATACCTAGCCTCATTATTTCAACTCCTAGTATTCATGATTGTCTTTTCATAGTCGTCACTCCATCCAACAACCCCTCACTCAACATCCATAATATCACCAACCATTTTTCTAGGAAACCTTTACCTTTGTTACATCCTAAATCAATACATAAATAACATTAGTTGCTACTCCTTTCCATGTAATAGTTGTAGGATCATAGAATTCTCACTATTACATGTTTTGCATCCCTTGCAAGGGGCAACATACCATCATCCACTTTAGGCTTACCTTCATCTAGCACTAAGTGAGGGAAATGGGTTTGACAACCTTATCCTATATGTCACTTGTTGTTGTCTTTTTTGATTACTCATCAACCATTCATGTACGTATAAGAGGAAGCTTGAGATGTGAACATGTTTTAAGATAGGGATTTTCGGATAAGCTCTCATGTTCTTCTCTTCTACTTTAAAGAAATTTCTCACACAACAATGGTGTTAGCAACCACTTTAAAGTGGGGGGAATAAAATACCATAATTCATTTGCATTCTTGGTTCCTAGTGTGGCCTTGTCATTTACGTGATGTGTTAGTCACTTTGTGGATGACATTGGGTGTGATGTCCTTCATAAGTGTGATCTTTCTTAGCATATTGCATTCGTCTTGGTGGCCTGATGTGATGCACTGCATCCTCTAAGATGTGAATATACTATTATTTGATTGGTCCTCTTTTAGAGACATTAGACACAATGTTCCCTAAGTGACTGACCTTACATGAACTAAACAAGACTCATTTGAACATCTTTTCAGATTTTACTTTACATATTTTACATTTTACATTTTTCACTTTTTACCACATTGCATAATGCATCTTGCATGACTGTGGTACCCCTTTCCTTTTTGTTTATAAGCATATTTCCTTTTGGTGCCTTTTTAAAGTTATCAGGCGATATAACTTTCATATGATTGAGTGGGAAGCCCACCTAGTGGCATGACTTTTCCCCCATATCCATTTTTGCATTTGTTAGTGCATACCAACTAGCGTATGTATCTTACATTTGGGATTTCTCACCCCACGGATAGCTAGAAGTTCTGTGGCACTAGAGTGAGTATACCTTTGTCCTTTCTCACCTAGTGGATAACCAAGAAGTTTCGCCAACCCAGAGTGAGTACATCTACCATGTCTTTCATTCTCTTCATTCTTTCCATTGCATGATTTTTCATCTTGGGGGCTTGACTTAGGATCTTCGATCCTAGGGGCTTGGCCACCTCATTTGATCTTTGCTATTCTTTTTCATCTACATTTGTGCATGAGGATCTCTCTTGAATGGCTACTTTAGTGTGAGTTTGAAATAGATTCATCCTCTCACTAAGGTGGGGGCTAAATGTGTCCTAGAAAAAAGGGCCCTTTTCTTGACATGGGATTAATTCATGATAAAATGGGCTTAATAAGGCCTTACTCTAGTTTTGTGAGGCATTTTATGCATCCACATAAAGTCTTGGACCCTTTCAAATCAAATAACATGCTTTTAACGACGTCTTGCAAAGGTGTTGTAAAGTGTTCTAAGATGCTTTCACACTTTTGTAGACTTAATTTACCCATTTCTTCCTAATCCAACATTATTACATCAATATAGAAGGTTCTTAACTTAAACTTAAGGATAAAATAGTGTTGTAACATGTCTTGCACTTTCACATTGGTTTTTGTTCCCTTTTAGGCTATGTGGACCTAATTCTAGTATTGTACAGTGTATTTAATCACACTTTCACATTGATTTATGTGTCCCAAGCCCTATTTAACATTCACATAATCACTAATAGGTCTTAATTAACCCATATTGTGCATGTTGAGGCTTCAATTGATTAAATACCCAACAAGATGGCATTTTAGACCTTATTTCCCAATTCCTTGGCTTCTTAGGTGTTAGAATGGCCCTTGTAGGACCCATTTTCCATCCATGGTGAATCAATCCCATCCAAGTGGAACCCATTCAGCATATGTGGTGAATGAGTCTTATATGGCCCCATTTTGACCTTTGAGCAGGAAATAAAGTGAAATTTGAATTAATTTTGCTTCATGTCAACTTGTGACGAGGTATTAATGGGATACTAAGGCACAATTGTCTATAAATAAGTCTTTTTATCCTCATTTTAGATCTAACAATTCATTATTACATCTCTCATCATTAATTCATCTTCTATCTTCTCATCCAAGTCAAGCAAGTGAAAGTTTCTCCATTAGAAGTCTTCAAGCTATCATTCTAAAGTATTCAAGGGCTGAATGCTCCTCCATTGTTGTAGACTTTCATGATCAAATCATCTCCATTGTTTCACATTTTATTACTTTATTTCATCACTTTGGTTTAATTACCTAAAGGGGTTTGACAAAGGAAAACCCCCATATCCTAACCTTCAACACTTTTTCTCCTTTGCATATGTTTTATCTATGTAGATTTAACAATTGGAAAGGTGAGAAAAGGTTTACGCATCTCATCAAAGTCATTCAAGGTGTTTCAAGCCCTATTTCAAGCTTGGAGAGAGTCTACAAGTCCCGTTTTGCAGATTCAGTTTTGAAGATTCATCAGCAACAGAAGTGCAAATCCTAAGCATTATAATTCTATCCAGGTTTCCCATTTTTATAGAAGAGGACTCATTCACCATTGATGGTGAATTAGTCCCATTTCTAGGCTTGAACAGTGATTTTTCAAGATCTAGATACCCAATTCCATGAAACTAGTTCTAACACTTTCTAGAAAAAATAACACTAATTCACCATGTATGGTGAATCAGTCTCAGTGAGCATTTTTGGTGTCTTCTATAACTATTCAAAGGCTCATTCCAGTCTCTTCCAGCTTCCTGGTTCATATCTTCAACTTGGTTTTTTTTTGTTTCAGTTTGTTTACATTCCTAGTCAATTTGTTTGAATACACATTGTATTTTCCATCACTTTTGCATTGGGTTAGAATAAATTCTTTTATCTACATTTCCATTAATTTTTTGGCATTTAGATAGATCTTCACACACATTCCACACTCCTCTTTCCATTTCTTCTAGTGTTAACAAATTCATTTTGGCCCATTTTCCTCTCCTTCTAGGTGAAAAACCCTAAGAAGGAGCTAGAGATTTTTGGGAGCCAAAATCTTTGTTACAAGTGTCATATTTGAAAAAATTTCCACCACCACAAATATTGAGTCATGTCCTCTATTTTTTCTCAATAAACCAAGAACAAAGTCCATATTGATATCTTCCCATGGCCTCCCTAGTACAAGTAATGGCATATAAAACCCACTATTATGGCTTACCCCTTTAGCCATATAAATTATTCTACAACTCTAGAAAAGATTCTTCACATCTTGGTGCAACTATTTCCAATGATATTTCTCATTTACAAGAGTGATGGTCTTCTCTCGACCAAAGTATTTTGTCAATCCTCCACTATGCTTCTCATTAATCAAGTTCTATCTTATATAAATCCATGGAATGCACAACTATATTCCTCTAATCCACATACCATCCTAGACTATGAAATCTAGAAATCTTCTCCTATCCAAAGAAATATGTTCCAAACAAGCCTTTTGAGCCTCTAGAAATTCCACACTTTTAGGATACAAATTTTTGAGTTCATTGAACCCAACAACTTCCATCCTCATCTCTATCAGCAAATTTTACCTTCTTCTTATGGAATTTTCAACTCTATTTCACTTCCCACTTATGTGTTTCCAAACAAATGTGTCAATATACATAAAATCAACCCATTTTATGTTTCCTTAGTTTAATTTCCCTTGACTACTAAGGTACTATAAGGCCTGATAATCAGTAAATAAAGTAAATTTTTCCAACAAATAGTGCCTTTGTTTCATCAAAGCTTGAACTATTGAATAAAATTCTTGATCATGTATAGAATATTTTCTCTTCCAATCATTCAATTTCTCACTAAAATAGGCAATAGGCTTACCTTCTTGACTCAAAATAGCTCATATGGCACTACCACTAGCATCACAATCTACCTAAAACACCTTACTAAAATCTAGAAGCGCAAAAATAGGTTGCTTTGTGAATTTCTTCTTTAACAAATTAAAAATCTTAGTTGCTCCTATAGTCCAAATAAACTATGTTTTGTCCCCTCTCATTATCTCTATTAAGGGTGTAGAAATAATACTAAAACTCTTAATATTTTTTTTATAAAAAACATTCTATACCATGAAATGTGCTTACCTTTGTAACACTCCTTGGTGTAGCCCACTCAACATTAGCCTTTACTTTCTCTTGGTCCATCTCAAGACCCACATTTGAGACTACAAATCCTAGGTATATCAACTCCTTTACAAAACTACATTTATTGAGGTTAATTAGAAATTTCACTTCCTTCAGCTTCTAAAAAATTCTATAGCTATGCAACAAGTACTTCTCAAGTGTCTTACTAAAAATCAAAATTTCATACAAATAATTATATGAAAATTTTACACAAAAAATATTTTAATACCTCATTTATGAGTTGCATGAATGCTCTTGGTGCATTGATTAGCCCAAATGGCTTGACTAACCACTCATACAATCCCTCCTTAGTTTTGAAGTTTTTCTTACACTCATCTTCTAATTTGAATTTGATGATATTCCCTCTTCAAGTCAATATTTCTGAAGTATTAGGCTCCAATCAAGAAATCCATGATGTCAACCACCCTTTGCCAGGGGAATCTGTACTTGATTTTAAAGTTGTTAATGGATCAAGAGTTTGTACATATTCTCCATCCTTATTTGGTGCTAGTATCATATGTACCACACATGGAGTTAGGATCTCTTAGATCAATCCCTTCCTCAAAAAATCATGGACCTATCAGTTTAGTTCCTCATTCTTTGTAGGATTCATTCTATAGGTTGTCTTATTTGGAAAATTGGCTCCTAGTATCAAATCTATTTGGTTCCTAATCTTTATATTGGTGGAAAACCTTTAGGTACATTATCTGACACAATGTTTTTTAATTCTCCCATTAGATCTGAAAATTCTATTGTGTATCTTCTTATTTTTTGAATCTAGGAACCAACACAAAAAATGCATGCCTATGCATCATACCATCTAAATATTTTCTAACATCTACCAAAAAAATCTTGCATTACTACATGCATTTTCTCGTACCTCTTTTAGGGGATTCAACTTATGATCAACTTCATCCTTTGTTAGGGAATATATGTTGTCATGACCATCATGGATAGAATTCCAAGAAAAATACCATGACCTCCACAATAATCAATGGCATGTGACCATAGGCATGGTGTCACACAATACCTCATCATGGTAATTCCCAATATTGAACTTCACTAAACATTGTTCATTGATCAAAGCTCTATGATCTTTCTACAACCATGCAATCCGATATGCATGAGTTCCTCTTCCTTTCCAATTGCAACTTTTTAACCATATCTTTTTAAATGATATTATTTGTGCTACCAATCAATGATAACATCACAATATTTACCTCTAGCTTTGCACCCTGTGTGGAATAAAATCTTCTTTTGAACTAGTAATTTTTCCTCATTCAATGATGCTATCATAATGACTAGAGTCTCTCCCCTTTCTACATCTTTAGAATTCTTAGATTCAGCTTCCTCATCTGCATGTGTAACTCTTGTATTACCTCCAAGTCTCTTATATTTCCTTCCTTGATGTTGTGGACACTCGTGGACTCAATATCCTTCTTATCCACATTGGAAACATTTCCCCTAAAGCCTTCTCTCCCAAGGCCTCATCTAGGTCTTCCACTTCCTCTTTGTTCACCATTTTTAGTCATGAGGGTGACAATAATTATCTCTTCTTTGGTTTTGATTTGGACCATCTTCTTCATTCTTCTTTTGATCTTCATTTTATCCTCCATAGTATTTTTCACTAGTACTTCTGTCATGCCCTCTTCCTCTTTGTTGGCTTTCAAATATTCTATTTATATTATCTTCTACCTTGAAGGAAAATTGATAAGAATCCTCTATTATGGTCATTTTAACCAAACTCAACTCTTCTTGAATACTTGGTTTCAACCCATTTATATATTTAATGGGCTACTTTTTCCTTATTGACCTCTAAATGGTATATTCAAATTATGACCTTATAGAACTCTTCTATGAACTCCTTGATAGACTTACGATCTTGATTCAAACCTTGCATATTTTTCAGTAGATCTAACTCATAATCAAGAATTACAAATCTCTTTAACTTTTCCACCATTCGGTCCCATCTTGTGATTTTATCTTTACCACTTCAATTTATTTCTAGTTATACTTATTTCCACCAAATATTGCTATGACCTTTCAATTCAATCTTTACAAATATGACCCTCTAATGATCTTCTATCTCTTCATATTCAAATTTCTCTTCCATGTCATTGATCCAATCAATCAATTCTTTTAGATTGATATTACTGAAGTATGCAAAAACATCAATCTTTACCTTTCTTCCAATCTTGGAGAGGGCCTTCAATAATCTGACTTGTTCAGAGTCTTTTGGTTTGTCCTATTTTTCTTCAAACTATTCTTCATCATCTTCATCTCCACTTTCATCTCTTCTTCTACAATCAATTACTATATGTATCTCCTCTTGAAGTGCTTAAACTTATCTCTATCAAGGTCTAAAATCCTCATATGGTACTCCAGAATTTCTTCCACCACCACACTTTTTTTTACAAAGGTATTTTGATCACTTTAAGTCCTAGTACAAATTACCTCACATTTTGCAATTTGTTTACACACTCAAGAACTCTTGCTCTTAAATACCACTTAATGAAGGGAGAATCTCCCTCAAACACAACTTATGCAAACAATAACATTCAAGAACAACAAACATACAACTTTATCATCCTCTCAAAAATAATCTACCTACATGCAATAAAATGCAATACAACTATTTGGTCACAAGACCACCATTATAGAAATCGGGGTTGTAAACACATCCAAATAATTAGACATGCAAGTCTATGAATGGAAATAGTGGCCGCTAAAACCCTAACCTCCATTTTGTACCTTTGTTCCATGCTGAAAAGTAAGAATTTGTCTATCTTCTCCTCTGTCCTAAATCCCTTTCATTTCTTGAACCACTTTATCTTTTTTTCTTCCAAGCAACTGACACTTCTATTTTTGTAACCCAATGGATTCAATTGCCCCTTTTTTTAACCTAAAAAATTTCCTAAGTTTTAATCCAACTTTTGGGAGCCATAAATTTTAACATTAGTATTTGATTGATAAATTGTCTGTGTTGTTGTAAATATCTCGATGAGCCATCGGGCCATAAAAATTCTATAAATGAGGCATTTTTTTTTTAACCATTTTTTGAGCCGATTTGGAACCTCTAGGTGCCTCATAATTGACCTTGACTATTTTTAAAGAGAATTTGAAGACCAAATATTAGATCTCACAAGTTATAAATGGTATTGAAGTGATTTCTTCCTTTAGCTTCACTTCACCATTTTGGAGCTCTCTATAAAATTTCATGTCTATACGTGCACAAATGCTAACTTACTAAAAATAGAAACCTACTATTTTTAGCCCTTCCAACTTATTAAAAATAGTTACGCTATGATTTTTACCCTTTATTGAAAATTTATTCGCCAAACCTAACAAAAAATTAAAATAAACATTTATTTTTTGGGATGCAAGACTACTCTTCACCTTGGATGTTTCAAAATCAAATCTTCGAATGATGTTTTAAGAAATATGAGATTCAACTTGAGGGAAAACTTGATATATTTTATATTGATATCTGAATTGTATTAAGACTTAATGATCTTAGTGGAGTTGATACAAACACATCACACTAGTTAAAAATTTATTTATATATATTATTGACAAGTTTTTTCCCTTTATTTTCTTTTACATGTTAGATAAGACAAAATACCTATATAAATATTTAGTTTCACAAGTTCTTACTCGTGTGTGTGTGTATATGAATGATACTTTTGGTTTATACCTTAAATTACTATTATTTGTATCTTAATGAGAGGTACATATTTCGTCCAATAAAGACCTTAATGTAGTTGGTATGAATAGGATAATTTAAATTGTCCATTCATATAGATTCCTAAGTTTTTCCCTTTGTTTTCTCAATTCCTATTAAAATTTTTGATATAACCTAATCAATGAGCTCATTGAAAGACCATTTTTCCTTTTGTATGATATTGTTTTGGATTATCACAAATAATTACCATGTCATTAAATCCCGCCAAAATATTTGTTAGTGACGCAGAGAACACTCTCAAGACTTAACAAGTGACTGAATTCCATATCCACCCCAATTCAACTGGAGAATTTCATTAGTCCATTAAATTCCATTAGGAGTTAGCACGAAATAGTCATTTCAATATACATCCTTGTCTCACATCAAATTTCACTCACAATAAAATTGAAGGCAATAAATTTAGTTTATTAATTTTTGTTCGCAAGCCACATTTACAATCTGCAAAATTGACATCTCTCAGACTTTCAAATTATCTTTTCTTCCTTTTCTATGCTCCCTCTTCAATATGTAACTCTCTCTCCACATTTTCCATGAATTGCAATGAATTGCATTAAGCCGACCCTTCACTTATCTCTAGTTGCGGCCTCGCTAACATACTAATCTCCATTTCATTTGAATATTTCAAATTAGCCTCTTCTATCTGCTTGTGTATTAGTATTCAAATTCAGTTTTAAAACTACCAACTAAATGGCATGCCCCTCTTTACCTCTGCTCAGCCCCTTTCAAATTCTCAACTCTTGGAAATTCCCACTCCCCTTGGCATGCCTTATGTAATAAACTTTTCTTGTGTTGCACAACCAAATGAAAAATGGTTCTGCTCATAATGTGGCACCCTACCTGCCACTTGTCCGCTGCCTTTCTCCTTCCCTATGCAACCTCTCTCAAATCTCATGCTGGCATGCACATTTTATCCACATGAAATCTTTGTTGTTTAGTCATTACATAACCCAATCACTCCTTTTCCTCTCTTTCCTGCCCCCTACGAACCCTCTTCCCTCTACAAGGTGCCTCTCCTCACGCTCCTCATCCTTTCTATTATCTGTTTTTAAATTCTAAACATGCTTTTTACATAGGCGTTGCCTTTTTGTTTTCCTCTATAATTGAGCCGTTCAATATGGCGCCTCTTCAATTTTTCCACGCCCAGAGCAGATTAAAAACAAAAACAAAATTTAAGACGAGCAATTATGGACACAGAATAAACACACACCACAGGAAATTAAGTGGCTCATTGTAATGGCTACATCCACGGAAAATGAAGGCCAGAGGCAGAGGAATTCAACAGAACAAAACTGAAAATGCGACACCAATTTTCTGTATGTTCACATTCACATTAAAAATCAAAAATAAATACATATACAAATATAGGTAAAAGTTAAAAGTCACGTGAAAAACATTCACAGAAACGAAATAAAATTTATTACAAATAAACTAACTACATTTTCCCGATCAAAACATATTTAATAAAGTGTCCTTTATTTTAATATTAAAACTAAAATATCAATTTTTCGTATTACGAAATATCCTCTGGCGGAGGCGGCTTGGAAGATGGTTCCCCGAGATATCGCAATGGGTAACAACCCATATTGCGATATCGCGGGCAACGGTTTGTTGACTGCATGATTAACGGCTAGCAGTGTAGAAGAGTCGTGATTCTGTAGGGGTCTTCTGCGGTATCGCAATGGATATTGGCGGTAACATTATTTATTGTGATATCGCAGGGAGCAGCTAGAGGTGACGGCAGCAGTTGAGTTTACATTCCAACACACCCCCTTAAACATAACTGCACTGTCCACCATGCCCAATCTATTTCTTTGAAAGATGAAATTATCTCTTCCTAGTGCCTTTGTGAAAATATCTACACTTTGCTCTTCTGATCTGCAAAACTCTAAAAATATGTCACCATTGTTAATTAATTCCCTGATAAAAGATACCTGGTATCAATATGTTTGCTTCTCAGTAAATTTTTGTTGCCTCCATTTGTTCATTTTGCAATTCTTTCAAAATTCTTCTCATCCAGACTGCCTGGCATGCTACACTTGTGGCTGCCACATATTCTGCTTTAGCTGATGAAAGACAGACTATTGGCTACTTCTTTGAAGACCATGAGACAACTTCAATCCCAAAATTAAATACATAACCAGACATTCTTTTTTTGTCATCAATGCTGCCAGCACAATCACTGTCTGTGTATCCTATGAGTTTGAACTCATCTGAATTTGAATACTTAATGTCAAAATTCCTTGTTCCACTTACATACCTTAAAATTATCTTCCCAGCTTTCCAATGGGTGTCTTTTGGTGTTTCCATAAACCTAGAAATCAAACTTACTCCATACATAATGTCTGGCCTTGTGGCTGTGAGATACATGAGACTTCCAACAAGCCTCTTAAACAAAGTTGGATTAACATTAGATCCTCTATCATCCTTGCTTAGTTTCAGACCTGTCACTGTAGGTGTTGGTGCTGGTTTGCACTTCATCATATTAAACATTTTCAAAATGTCATTTGCATATTTTGACTGTGAAATAAAAATACCATTTTCACTTTGATTCACTTTAATGCCCAAAAAATACTTCATCAGACCTAAGTATGTCATTTCAAATTCTTTCTTCATGTCTGCCTTGAATAGATCAATTGACAAATTGTCAGTGAAAATTAAATCATCTACATATAAGCATATTATCAGCATTTCGCCTTCTTCATTCATTTTTGTATACAGTGTGGGCTCACTGCTACATCTATTAAATCCATTCAGCAAAAGATAACTGTCTATTCTGCTGTACCAAGCTCTTGGAGCTTGCTTCAATCCATACAGCTCCTTTTTCAATTTGTAAACTTTGTCTTCTTGACCCAAAATTTCATATCCATGTGGTTGATCCACATAAACTTCTTCTAAATAACCATTTAAAAAAGTTGACTTTACATCCATTTGAGATACAGACCACTTATTCTGAGCTACTAAAGCTAAAATCATCCTTATAGTATCCAATCGTGCTACAGGTGCAAATGTCTCATTGTAATCAATTACAAGCTGTTGTGAAGAGCCCTTTCCAACCAATCTTGTTTTAAGCTTCTGAACTTCATCTTTTTCATTCAATTTAGTTTTATAAACCCATTTCACTCCAATAACATCTTTGTCTTTTGGAAGACAGATTAGATCCCATGTCTGATTCTTTTCAATTGCTTCAATCTCTTCATCCATAGCACTTACCCATTTATCATCTTTGACTGCATCTTCAAAATGAACTGGATCTTCTATTTGAGAATAAAATGCAGAAAGAGAAATCTGATATAAATTATTCTCACCTTCATTTTGCTCATATATATCTCTTATGCTTCTGATTTTTTGTCTTCTCAGACTTGCCAATGTAGGATTTGACATATCACTTGAACTTGTGGAATGTGGACCCGATGGTCCTGCTATAGATAGTGTCTATTGTCCTCTTGTTGGACTACTTCCTTGAATGCATGAGGTTGTTCTTATAATCGATCCTGGTGTCACTTGTGGACTACTTTACTGAGTTTGAATAGGAGTAGTAGGAATCACAATAGCTGGAATATTTGTTGATGTTGAAACTTCATTCTCCTCTTGAGGTATACTAGCTAAAATATTGACTGTCTTCTCTATGCTTCCATCCCATGCTTCATATTCTACAAATTGTACATCTCTGCTAATTATAACTTTCTTTGTTGTTGGATTATAGAGCTTATAAGCTTTGGATTCTTCACTGTATCCAACAAATATACAATTTTCTCCTTTGTTATCTAGCTTCCTTCTTAATTCATCAAGCACATGTGCATATGCTACACATCCAAATACTCTCATGTGAGTAACACTGTGTTTTCTTCATATCCATGCTTCTTCAGGTACCATATTCATGACACTTTTTGTTGGACACCTATTCATTATTTAGGCTACACAAGATATTGCTTCTGCCCAATATTCATTTGACAAATGTTTGGCTTTCAACATGTTTATAGCCATTTCTATGATTGTTCTATTTTTCCTTTCAACTACTCCATTTTGCTGAGGTGCATATCTAATTGTGAAATGCTTGTGAATTCCATGATCTTTACAAAAATTAAAAAATTCTCTTGAAATATATTCACCACCTCTATCTGTTCTCAACACTTTGATATAATAACCACTTTATTTTTCAACAAAATTCTTGAACTGACGAAACATATCAAACACTTCATTTTTCTGCTTTAGAAAATAAACCCATGTTTTCCTTGAATAATCATCAATGAATGTCAGAAAATAAAAACTACCACCTATTGAAGGTGTTTGCATAGGTCCACACAAATCTAAATGTATAATTTCCAAAGGGGCTTTTGCTCTAGTTAACTTTCCTGCTGGAAATGATTCTCTATGTTGTTTTCCTAAAATACACCCTTCACATACCCTTTCTGATTTTTCTATTAAAGGTAGTCCCTTGACCATGCCTTTCCTATGAAGTAAATTTAAACCTCCAAAGTTGAGATGCCCAAATCTCAGGTGCCATAACCAGTTTTCATCTTTTATCTCAGCTTGAAAGATTGTCTGCACTACTGTTGTAGTTTCTTCTCTACCTACTTGTGAATTCATTAAGTGTTGTGCTTGAGCATAGTTTATATTCAAATATGGCCTTATCTTTAAGGGAAACATTCTATTTTTTGTCATTCTATCTTTTCCAATAAGCTGGTTGGTTGGGTATTTGTCTAAAATTGTGCACAGACCATTCTTGAAGGTTACTCTATACCCTTTTTGAACTAGTTGCCCTACACTCATTAAGTTATGTTTCAGACCAAGCACAAAATACACATCTAAAATATACTTTTTCTCTGCCCGTTTAGTTAGAATATTGACATCTCCTTTTCCCTTGACTAACACTTTGTTGTCATTACCCAATGTAACATCAGACTTTACATTCTCATCTAAACTTGAAAACATTTCTAGATTCCCTGTCATATGATTGCTACAGCCTGAATCTAAAAACTATACATCTTTTTCATTTGCTTGAGCAACATTACAAACTAAAAACATTGTGCTCTTATCTGAATTATGATTTTGACCTTTTCTTAAAAAATTTGCATTTTGTCTATTATTATCATACTGCTTCTTTCTACACTCATTCATATAATGCCCATATTTTTTACAGTAGTGACATTGGACTTGAGATTTATCATACCTTTAATTTTGTGACTGATTTTGTGTTGGGTTTTGGCTTGAGCCTTGATTTCTGCCTCTTCCACTTGAACTTGATAGACTGTATTTTTCACCTCTGTAAGAGTTTCTTCCTCTTCCTCTTGATCTACCTCTGCCTCTTCCTTGACTGACTGATGCCTGAGTTTTGAAAGCATGCTCCAGTGATGTATATGCTAACCTTTTTAGCCTGTGTTCATAAGAAATTAGAGATGCATATAACTCATCAACTGATAATTGTGAGAGATTCTTTGTCTCCTCTATAGCAACTACAACTGGTAGACATTTTGTGGGCAAACTCCTTAAAATCTTTTCAACAATTCTGGTATCTTCCAGATTCTCTCCTTGAGACCTAATTTGATTAACCACCCCAATGACTTGGGTGTAGAATGAATCTACAGATTCATTGTCCTTCATACATATTGTTTCAAAATCTCTTCTCAGCATTTGTAGCTTTGCTGTTTTAACTTTTTACATGCCTTGATAGGCTGTTTGAAGTATGTCCCATGCTTGTTTGGACTTTGTTGCTGCTGAAATCCTTGAAAAAATGCTCTCATGTATAGCTTGAAACAGATAAAATAAAGCCTTTGAGTCTTTCTTCCTTGTGTCTTTTAATAAATCTTTCTCTGCTTATGTTAAAGCATTGTATGCTACTGCATCTACTGGCTCTAGAAATCCATTCTCTACTAAATCCCATATATCTTGTGAGCTAAATAGTGCTTTCATGGTAATTGACCAATACTCATAATTCTTCCCATTAAACTATGGAATTTGTGGGTTTGTCAAGCTTGTGCTTGCTGCCATTTTTGAAATTTACCTAGATAATCTGCTTTGATAAACTTGGCTCTGATAATCGAACTTGCTTTAATACCATGCGAAGGCCAGAGACAGAGGAATTCAACAGAAAAAAAAAATTAAAACTTTAAGAATATATTCAATCCAGAGCAGCTGCACACCAATTTTCTATATGCTCACATTCGCATTAAAAATCAAAAGTAAATACATATACAAATATAGGTAAAAGTTAAAAGTCACGTGAAAAACATTCACGGAAGGGAGGGCACGAAATAAAATTTATTACAAATTACCTAACTACATTTTCCCAATCAAAATGTATTTAATAAAGTGTCCTTTACTTTAATATTAAAACTTAAATATCAATTTTCCGTATTACGAAATATCCTCTGGCGGAGGCGGCTTGGGGGCGGTATCGCAATGGGTAACAACCCATATTGCGATATCGCGGGCAACGGTTTGTTGACTACGCGATTAATGGCTGGCGGTGTAGAAGAGTCGTGATTCTGCAGGGGTCTTCTGCGGTATCGCAATGGATATTGGCGGTAACATTATTTATTGCAATATCGAGGGGTCTTCTGTGGTATCGCAATGGATATTGGCGGTAACATTATTTATTGCAATATCGCGGGGAGTTGCTGGAGGTGATGGCAGTAGTTGGGTTTACATTCCAACAGAAAAAAGATTTCTCTATTTTATTCACTCTGTTTTCTCTCATCATACATTTACAGCAACAAAGCAACAATATAAATTTTTTATACATTAATCAAAAGCTCTCTTGAAGTCTCCGGGAAATGAAAAGACAAAGAAAAAAAAAAGGGAAAAGTTGGGAGTTGAACAGTCAAGAACCGTTGCACTTCACTGCCCCAACACCTACATTTTTATTCGTTCCCCTTCACATTTCTGCACTAATATGTTTTGAATTTTTAGTTTTTAAAATGTCTTGACCTGCATTTTAACCTTCTCTGTATTTGTTTGGTGTCGCCCCCTTGCCATATGAGCTGGAATTTTTTTAATTCAAACATTTTAATGTGCCAAAAACTCTATGCCAACAATGAATGGTTGCCTTTTGCACGAATTGACCTCCATCGTCTTTTCCCCAAATTGACCCCCTCCTTATGTATGCATTTCAAACAAACTGAATAGGTAATTGGTAATCCCAATATCAATGTCAATCTTCATGAATTAGATTAAAGTATATCAATCAATCCAACTAGTGACAACAAATTTGTTCAATATTCACCAAAAATTGACCACCAAACCAGATTTAAATTCAACTCTGAAAACTGGTCGAATGCTCCTACATCAATTAATGTATTTTATTCACATTATCTAAAACTAAGTACTTAAGGATTTGAGTTAGTCAACCATTATGTTTACTCATTCACATGATAAGATCCTTCATCATATATATATTATAAAACTAGGACAAATAAAACCAACAAAATTCTACATTTAAACTCTAACTCTAAAATTACATCAACCATAATAATATTTACAAACTATTAAATATTTTATGAGGATTTGACTATGTATTTATAAAGTACATATTTGATACTATACGAAAAATACCTCCTATATTTAATATTTAGACCAATTATTTAATAATATTGATATTATAGTGTCTAATAAAAAATAACTACCAATATTACCATTACAACCATGAACAAGTAACAAACAATCAACATTATAAAATGTAACATCTATCTTTAATTATAATCAATATTTTCTTGCTACATTAGTCTACATTAGTCAACCTACAATTCAAGTGTCATAACAACTTTATACTCAGTACACATAATACAAACTTCACCAAGTCAATCATATATAAACATAAATAAAATTTGAAATTTTGTATACCATTTTATTTACCATTAAACCATAATTGATGTAATCATGTAATTTTACAACATAAGGAGAGAAAATATTATGTGATTATTCTTCACCAAACGTAAATTACTCCTATACCAATAAAACAAGATAGTACCCTATCCTTCATTGATGGCTCATGCAAAAGAACCACATATAAAGAAAATGATAAAATCAATGTTGGTTAATATCAAATATGATATCTTTACCAAGGATTTAAATAATGGTATATATGTACTAGACATCTCCATAAGGTAGATATTTACCCTAACTAGAGGCAATTCCAAAGGTATAATAACTCCATACGTTATATAACCATGTTACATGAGAATGAATTTTGAATGAGATATAAGGTTTATATCCCCAAAACCATTTATTGCTCATCATTGAGAATTTAATCTTACATAAAATGAGGACATAAATATTTTATATAAAAAAATATCTCCCACTACAAACAATTACCCTATAAAACACAATCCATGTGTAATCCTCTAAAGGAATTTCAATTTTAAATTCCAACATGTCATAATTAATGAGCATCCCACACCTTCAATGGAGATATCCCAGTAGTTAGATAATATTAACCATCAACATAACTAAGCCAGAACCATATATTGAAATATTAACCATCAACATAACTGAGCAAGAACCATATATTGAAATATCATAAATTTGCAGCACTTTAAATTAATCATACAAAAAAAATTAATATTTTAACAACATGATTATGTCATGTGTGGAGTAATTAAAAAAATCACAATATACCACTATATGTGATTAAGGCCAGATCAAAATGTTAAGGAGCAATAATATGTTTACATAGATAAAGAAAATACTATGCATATGATAGTAGTGGTTTCAACAAGAATACAAGTTAGGTAAAGAAGTTTAATATGTTTTTATTCATTTTCTTTAAATAAATATGACAATTCGCTAAAAACATGGACCAACAAGAATCATTTGACTTAGATTTTATTCTAACTCCTAGTCAATGTGCAAGTATAATGACTAATAATTCAAGTATCTTACTTAAAGCTAAATTAGCTATACTACCTTTATTTGAATTTGTTATCCCTTTAGTTTATAGAAATTCATTCATATAAAGGGATACCAACTTCAATGATAGAGGTTGTTTAATCTATAAATACATATCAATCATTCATGTCCAATAAGAAGAGACTATTTTCTATCTAGTCTTGGAGAATGTACCTTTGATCATATTTATTAATTAATTGAAAGTCATAATACAATGAATTTTGTACTTTCAATTAATTAATAAATACTATCAAAGATGCATTCTCATGATTGGATAGACATTTCCCAAGAAAAATACTCTAGAAGAGAAAATTTAACATGATTAAGCAATAGAAAGACAAAAGAATAACTTAAAAAATCCCCCCCTCAATTATTTTTACATCTTAAATTTTTTATCAAAATTGAAAAAATAAAATAAATAAACAAATAATTACAGATCTAAAAGTAAAATTAATAATAAAATATAATTTAAGAATCTTAAAACAAAATAAATAATAATTATATTAAAGATTAACACCATTCAAAAAGAATAGCTCACTATCTCATGTATGGAATAATATGGTGGCCGCTTGAATTCATTTGGTATTATTTGGAATAGCTGTATTGATTCTATAATATTTAAGTACTCCAAAAGAATTTCTTCGAATCAAACGCCCAAAATTATGCTGCAGCAATACAAAACCAAGAATAACAATAAAGAAAGAAAAAACAGGAAGCAGAGTCGAAGGAGGATAGCTGTTAAAATGTGGTGCTTTAGCTATAAGTAGTACCATCGTTTAATGCTATTGTCACATATTAGTACATTACGTCAGGACGTCTGCAGTTGTTTCCATGGCGAAGGGCATATATCTGTACTTGCTGTTTTTATTGCTCATAGCGCGTGTTGCATTTGCTTCTGGTAAAGTTTATTCTTCCTCTCTTCAATATTATGTAGATTAATTGCTGATACGAACGAAAATATATTGTTTGTACTTGAACAGTTTAACAACAATTCTGAAACATTTAGTGATTTGTAATTTGTTTGAAATGATCAGTGCCCATGAATATCTGCGCAAGTGTAACTGGTGCATTTCAGGGGGTGTGCGATGACTCTGAACGATGCTACTACGTGTGTAAAAATTATAGTGCTAGTTTTTATGGAGCCTGCGAGCTGATTTCAGATGTATGGAGCTGTGTCTGTTATTATCAGTGCTAGAAGACCCATCTTCACCAATGTTTATTCCAGTGTTTCTTCAGTGATGGGAGAATACAGATCTAATAAGACCATCACAGTGATAAATAAGTGATAAACGGATTTAATAATTGAGCATGTTTTCATAGTGGTAAGGGTATTTGTTATGCTTTTTAATTAGAAAAAATATAATTAAATATAATTAATGTTCAGAGGTATTCTACTATGTCAGCAAGGCTTGGAGTATAATAGAATGAGTTCGTTCACAAAAATATTTACTTTTCTTTATATTTGTAGTCCCTTAATGATCGATTTTTGATATTCGATGGTGCCTGACTGTTCTTTGGAGTGCCAGTAGCCTGTGAGGGCCAGCCTACATGCAAGCTCCTTCATTACATGCCACTGACTTTCCTTGTGGATCAGCTGTGTCTGGTCTTCTGTTTGGGTGGGGGGGCGTTTGTTGTGTTCAGGGGGAGTTTTTTGCTCATTTTTCTGTCCGTTTTTTCTTCATTTTGGTTGCTGGCGCCTGTGCTCCCTGTTGGGGTTTGGTGTGGGGCGTTCTCCTTTGCCTTCATATGCGTGGGAGCCCTTTTGGAAGGGTTTTGCTTCTTCGTTTCTGGACGGCGGTGGTTTTTTTTGGAGGCTTTGGTGTTTGTTGCGTCTTGTTCTGCTGTGGGGTGGAGGTTTGTTGTGGGAGGTTTGGTGTGGTTTTCATAAACATGTTGGAGGGTTTGGAGGAGGTGAAGGGAGATGATATTATGTCGGAGGCCGGTGTTGGGGTTTCTTCTCATGGGGGCTTATCTAGGATTAATGGCTTTAAAGTGCATAAGGTGAATGGTTGTTTGGAGAGGGCTCAAGCACGCTCAGTGGTAGTTATTCAGAAGGAGGCGGTGGTAGAAGATCTTGACTATTTCAGTAAGCATGTTTTAATTTGTAAGTTTCTGGGAATGAGGGTTTCCTTACCTTTCCTCGAACCTTGGATTTGGAAGACTTGGAATCCAGAGGGGGATTTTGAGATTCTGCTTGCTGCAAATAACTTCTTCTTGGTGGATTTCTCATGCATCTCTGATAGAAATAAGGCTTTTGAGGGTGGCCCTTATTTCTATAATCAAGTCAGCTTGTTCATTAAACCTTGGCATGTCGGTTTCACTTCTACTGAAGAGCTACCGACGAAGGTCCCGATGTGGGTTCGCCTCCCTCGTCTGCCACTGGAATGCTGGAGGAGTGATATTCTTCAATCTATTGCAATGGTGCTTGGCAAGCCGATTGGTCCCTCTCAGCAAACTTTGGACAAGCGGATCTTTTCCTATGCCCGTGTTTGTGTGGAGATCGACTTGAGCCAACCCTTGCCAGACTCTATTGATTTGACAATGGGTTCTAGTTCATGGACACAACCCCTAGATTATGAAACCTTGCTGTTCAGATGTCATTTATGTGGGAGTATGGTCATCTCCTGAGGAGGTGTCCACGTGCTTCGGGTGTGGGAAACTCAGGGAATGGGAAGGCTGCTCCAAACACAGGACCTGAGAAGGAAAAAGGTCCCATGCAGGGAGGGACTCCAGATAAAGATGGGTTTGTTCCGGTTAAGACACGAAATAAAGGTCGTGGGATGAAGAGGACTTTTCAGGACCGCCAGGAGGAGGGGGTTTTCAACAGGTTTGATGCACTGAATGACTTAATTCATGAGGAGGGGGTCTCTCCTGACATGCATGTGGAAGCTAACCCAGCTACTTCTCAAAATCCGGAGCCTATGGCTCTTATGTCTTTAGCCTCTGACCCTTTGTTGTCTCGAGGGGAAGCAAAAGATTCTTCTTTTCTCTCCCCTGAGGTGGGGCTTGGGGATCCGTGTGCAGGGACTGGTACCTCTTTGGTCTCTGCTGAGGTAGGAGTGGGCTCAGCTGGAGGTTCGGGTTCTGGAAGCTCTGCAAAGAGTAAAGCTTCTGCTTCACTTCTTTTGGGTGTGCATCAAAAGTCCCTGAAAAAGAGTACTCCTGACAAGACCCAAAAGGCGGGTAGGAAGAAAGATCAAGAGAAAGTTAAGTTGGCTGGTGAGACGTTGGTTGAATCTGGGTCGGTGAAGACTTTGGATGCTCACTTTTCCCAACCTTCGAGATGATTGTGCTTTCTTGGAATGTGAGGGGTATGAATAGCATCCCTAGACAAAAGGCTATTCGAGATTTGGTTCGTGCTCATTCTCCGGATTTGGTTTTTCTCCAAGAGACGAAGCTTTCTGTTGATAGTATGATGCAGAGTGCTTCCAAAATTTGGAATAGAGGTTTATGTCAGTGTGTGGGGGCGATGGGGAGCTCTGGAGGTCTTGCCTGCTTCTGGGATCCTCGACGAATCTCTCCTATTTGGTGGTTTTCTAGTAGATTCTCCATCTCTCTTGTTGCGGTAAGTTTGGAGACTGGGGAAAGAGTTTTGCTGTCCAATATCTATGCTCCGTCGGATGTTCCTGGTAAGAGTCTTTTATGGTCCCATATAAACTTTTTGAGATCTTTGGATCCCTTTTTACCTTGGATCATGTCAGGTGATTTCAATGCAATTGTCTCTCTTGAGGAGAAAAGGGGGGGTGTGCCTCGTCTGGACACATCCTCTGTTATTCTGAGGGAGAACATGGCCCGACTTTGGCTTGTGGATATCAAACCATTAAATGGCATGTTCACCTGGAATAATAGGAGGCTTGGAGAAGAAGCTATTTCTGAAAGATTGGACAGGTTCTTGGTATCCAGTTTCTGGGTTAGTGACAAGTGGCTAACAAGCTCTGAAATTTTGGATTGGCGAGGATCTGATCATTGGCCAATCATGTTCTCTGCTCGCTTGGCTAGTGGTTCTAAGAAGCAAACTTTTAAATTCCAGATTATGTGGCTCAGGGAGGAAGGTATTTTTGACTTAGTGTCTAATTGGTGGGTTGAAGGTCGACCTGCTTTTGGGACCGCCATGTACTCTTTTATGAAGAGGCTTCAGTATGTGAAGTATAAGCTAAAGTATTGGAATAAGCATCAGTTTGGCAACGTGTTCCAGCAGAAAAGGGTTGCCCAAGAGCATCTGGATTCTATTACCAGGCAGATCAGGGAGCATGGTTTGGATGCGGCTTTGTGTAGGTTAGAGGATGAAGCTGTCAAAGCACTTGAGGAATGGGAGCTTCGTGAGGAAATTTTTTGGAAGCAGAAGGCTCGTATTGATTGGCTCCAGGAAGGGGATAAGAATACCTCCTTCTTCCATAACTTGGTAAAGGCTAGAAGACAGGGTAATACTATCTCTTCTCTCCGTTCGTCTGAGGGATCTGTTCTTTCTTCCTCTTTGGAAATTTCTAATGAGGCTGTTCGTTTCTTCTCTAATCTTTTTTCTGAAGATACCCCTCTGGCCATTGAGGAGGAAGACTCCATCCTGGCTTGTATCCCTCCTTTGGTGACAATGGATATGAATGCCTCTCTTATCCAGCCGATTTCTCTGAAGGAGTTAAAGGATGTGGTGTTTCAGCTGAAGAAGGGGAAGGCTCCTGGTCCTGATGGATTCCCAGTCGAATTCTACCAGGAATTTTGGGAAGTGATCAAGCTTGACTTGCTGGAGGTTGTGAAAGAATCTCTAAGGAATAAGCAAATGCTGAGAGCTTTGAATGCCACTTTTCTTGCCCTTATTCCAAAGCGTGAGGGTGCCGATTCTTTAGATCTCTTTCGTCCAATTGCTTTGTGTAATGTGGTGTATAAAATCATCACTAAATTAATTGCTGAGCGCTTGAAGCCTTTGTTGGATAAGCTAATCTCAGAGGAACAAGGGGGCTTTGTAGCGGGTAGACAGATTCTTGATGGTGTTGTGATTGCGGCGGAGGCTATTCATTCTATGGCCTCTTCAAGGGAAAAGGCTATGTTCATAAAATTGGACATGTCAAAGGCCTATGACAGGGTCAAATGGGGCTTTCTGATCAAAATTCTTGGAGCCTTTGGGTTCAACAGGGAGTGGATCGATTGGGTCATGTGTTGTGTAATGACGCCCTCCTTTTCGGTTCTCATAAATGGGGAATCCTCTGCATTGTTTGGTGCCTCGAGAGGTCTTCGACAGGGAGATCCTTTATCCCCTTATCTGTTCATTTTGATGGCTGAAGGTTTGGGGAGGTTCATTAAGTCACAGGTTGCAGCTGGGCTTTTACATGGATGGAACTGGAATAATTCCCTTGCCCCTCAAACACATCTTCAGTTTGTGGATGGCTCAGCCTTGATGGGGGTTGCTAAGGTGGCGGAAGCAATTGCTTTTCGTCAGACTTTGGATTGCTACTTGGCTGCCTCAGGACAGCGCATTAATGAATGTAAGTCTTGCATTTATTTCTTTAACACCCCAGGCTCATTCAACAACGTATTGCCAGAATCTTAAGGTTTCAGGTGGGGAATCTTCCCTTTACCTATCTGGGTATCCCTCTGGATGTGCGCCCACCTCCCAGGCGTTTCTGGCAGGAGGTGATTGATAAATTTCGAGGACTGGTTTGTCATTGGACCTATAGATGGTTATCAACAACAGGCAGAGTCACTCTTTTAAAGTCTGTTGTGCAAGCTCTTCCTATTTATAGATGTTTTGTGATGACTGCCCCTTCAAGTTTCATCAAGGATTTTGAGGGGCTTTGTAGGCAGTTTCTTTGGTCGGGTAATCTCCTCTCGAGAAAGTGGAGCTTAATTAAGTGGGAAGTGGTTTGTCGGCTGAAGCAGGATGGTGGCTTGGGATTGCGTAGAGCGGATTGGAATGGGCAAGCATTGGCGGCTAAGTTGTTTTGGAGGTGGTGTTCACATCAACATCAGACTTGGGCCAAGATTCTTACCTTCAAGTATATTGGGGAGGTGGATGGTGTTGAGGTTCCTCGATTTAGTCTTTTGGGGAAAGGGTCTATGATCTGGGAAACTCTCAAGAGGGGAGCTCCGTTGGTTAAACAAAGCCTATTCTGGATTTGCAATAGAGGTTTTGATGCCCTCTTCTAGCTTGACTCCTGGGATGGCTTCCCGCCTATCCTCTCCTCACATCCTCACTTGGAGACTTTAAGCAGGATTTTTGTTCAAGCTGGCTGGAGCAGAGTGATGGATTTCAAAGCCCCTCGGGTCTTGGGGAAAACTATCATTTATCAGTGGAAGGATATGCAGGAGTGGCCTTTGGGTGGATCTTTGGAGGATAGGAGGGAGTTATCCTCCATTTTGGCTGCTAGAGTGTGTTGTTCGCTTCCGGAGAGGGATGTGTTGGCTTGGGGCTCAGATCCTAAAGGGAAGTACTCTGTTGTTTCAGGGTATCGTGCTTTGGACAGACAGGCTTTAGGCAGTGCTGAGGTTCCTTGGTGGAAAAATATTTGGAATAAATTCTCCTGGCCAAAATGCAACTTTTTCTCTTGGCTTGTGGTGTATGGCAGGTGCTTGACTTGGGACAACCTTTGCAAGAGGGGTTTCCAAGGTCCCTCTTTATGCTTTCTGTGTCTCAAAGATGTTGAGACTGTTTCTCATCTTTTCTTTCAGTGCCCCTTTGCTAAAACTATTTGGCACTTTTGGTGGGAGGCTTGGAATATGTCCTGTCGACATTCTTCATCTCTTGGCGAGTTCTGGCAGAATGCTGGACCTACTACGACAAAGACTTCTTTTTTGCACACTGCCTGGCCTATTGGCCCTAATCTTATTATTTGGCAGATTTGGTTGGAGTGCAATCGAAGGATTTTTCTAGATAGGAAGTTACAGGTGGGCCAAGTTTGGGCTCGAATTCTTGGGGCTCTTCAAGAGACGTTACAAGCAAAATGTGATTTGTCTGTTTTGGTTGATCCTGGGGATACTGGAGTGATTCAGAAGTTGGGGATTTCTGTTGGTAGTACGGGAAGACCCAAGGTTGGGCGGGGTAGGTGCTCTAGAGGGAAGGTCTTCAGAGGAGGGCATTGGATGCTTCCTCCCACTGGTGTCTTGAAAATCAACACTGATGGGTCTTCAAGAGGTAATCCTGGGCATGCTGGTATTGGTGGGGTGGGCAGAGATAGTTCTGGGGTGGTTGTTTTCTTTTTCTCTGAGTATATGGGGCAACACTCTAATAACCTCATGGAGGCCTTGGTGATTCTTTCGGCCTTGAGGAGAGCATTCGCTCTCGGCTGGAATCAGATTATATGTGAATCTGATTCTCAGGTGGTGGTTGACTTGATAAATGGACGACACTTCGATGCTGTTAGTTGGCATTTAGCGGTAGTGGCAAAACAAATTGCCAACCTTGGAGATTTACTGGATTCTGTCACCTTTTCCCATATCCCTCGTGAATGGAACAAGGTGGCTGATGGGCTGGCGAAAATGGCTTCTGAGAAGAATGGGACGTGGTTGGTGGATGATTGGGACAGTTTACCGAGGGACCTTGCCCAGGATTTGGAGGGTTGGGTTACTGAGGATGTGAAATGTTGCATTAATGATTCTTGATCTCTTGCTTGTTGTCTTGGGGCCCCTTTGGGGTTTTCTTTTGCCTAATGCTTTGTACCTCTCTTGTTGATTAATAAAAGTTTTTACCCCTCCTTTTATTAAAAATATATATATATTTGACAGTCATATATGTTTTTTAAATTAGAGAAATATAATTAAAAAATATAATTAATGTTCAGAAGTATTCTACAATGTCATCAAGCCCTGAATTATAATAGAATGAGCTTATTATCAAAAATTCTTGTTTTTTTATTTTAAATTTGACAGTCATTTGTATATCAAGATGGCTCTACAAAAATTCACCACTAGGGACGGAAAATTCACTGTTAGCCACCGCTCACCATGTTGCAAAGAAAACTTTGATTTATGGTAATAAAAATAAAAATTGGTGGTGAATTTGTCATGATGGTGAATTGCTGGCCGTGAATTTTCCTTCCATGAATTTTCCTATGCCATATCAAGATATACATAATATTTCTAAAATAAGTAACACGTAAAATATATATATAATTTAAAGGTTAATCAATTGTTTACAAAGTTTGAATGAAAAAAATATTAATTACAGTTTAAAATTTGATGGGTACAAATTGAGTGAAGAAATAGACTATAAATATTTAAGAACTAACCAAACTAAAAATATAGAATTAAATTAAATAGTTTCATATTGATATCTCTCAATTTTTCAGATAGATGTATTTAATATATTTATACTTATAAAATATGATAATTATAAGGAGATGTATATTATAGTGATAGTTAAGAGTGGAGTGTAATGTTCTGAAGGTATTAAAAGAAATTGTTAGATTTTACCCAAATCTGACAATCATTTACATCTCAAAATATTATTAAGATTTGAACATGCAATGAAATTAAGAAAATCCATAACCACATATTTTTTCTTAATAAATTATAATTGAGTATAAAATATTTTTTATGATATGCATCAAATCTATCCAGACATAAAATGCAATTAATTGAAAATTGTGAAAAAAAATAGATACATGATCATCCACTTTTGAACCAATTGCAAGATTTTGCAACATAACATATCTTTAAAGAGTCTAATAAAGCTAGAGACTTGTTGGAAAACTATGATTGTGATTAAATGGATGATCTTATAGTGCCAAAATCAGGTTGATCATTAGGCTATCCTAAACCTTATTGTTTCCCATGAATTAATTAATGAATCTTCTATTCTTCATTGGGATGGTGTATCATCTAATGAAACTACATGATAATTACATCACCCACTTCTTTATTATCAACCCCTTTCCTAGGTGGTGAATACATTACATGTATGGGAAAGCCACAAAGTCTCCAAGAAGCGATTGGAGGAACTAAAGAAGGATTTGGTTTTCCTTCAATTAATTTTTTTTTGTAAACTCTTTATGAGGCATCCTTAGAAAGTTAATAAATGAGAACTACACCATGATAGAAATTTGTCAATATGAAAAATAGTTTTTAACTAAAAATAAAGTCAACAATATAAATAAAATTAAATAATTATTAAGTAATTCTAAAGTAAAATAAAATAACTCATAAAATATATCAATTTGAAGTTATTTTATTTAGTTAAAATTTATTTTATTTTATTTTTCTTTACTTTGTAACAATGGAGCATGGGTGAGACAAGTAGGATTTCGAATCTCTGAACAATGGAGTAGGCTGTGGAGCAAGATCTAAGGAATCCCAGGCAAAATCAGCGCATGTTCTAAGCGTGGAGAAAGGTAAGGATGAATTTGATGAGAAGGACACTAGAAACAAAATTTAGGTGGACCCGGGAGGAAAGGTAAACCTTGGGGGGGGTCCCCTGAAGGACAAAAAAGAAAAAAAGGCAAAATTTTCAATGAAGTTGTAGGTACCGCTGATAGGGAAGGAGCAAAGTGTAAACCTTGGTCTTTGCTCTTTGGTGTTAAGCCAAATGGTAAATCAATTTTCCCTCCAGTGAGTAATATTTCTGACCAGTGAAAGGTAAGTTTTCCATTTCCGTGCCTAATCCTATTATTGATCATAATATTGCTTTGATGGAAAAATTCTTGGTTGGAAAGTTCATAGGCCCTAGACCAAATGTTGAGGTGGTTAGGGAGTTTGTAAAAAATAAGTGGAGAACCAATGGGAAGGTTACAGTGGTTTCTCTTCCTAGAGGTTTCTTTTCCTTTGAGTTCACCTTCAAGGAGGATATTTTGGCTATGTGGAGTGGGGGACCTTAGGTCATAGGAAAATCTTCCCTGACCCTCATGAAGTGGACCTCTCATCTAGATCTCTCGGACTCTATTATTGAGAATGTTCCAGTTTGGGCTAGACTCCCGAGTCTCCTTCTGGAATACTAGAATGAGGAAATTTTCAACAACATTTCTAGTTCTTTTGGAGAGCTCTTGTCTATTGACCCTATGCCAGTAGCTAGAAAGCAGTTGGTGTTTGCTTGAATCTCTATGGGAGTTTCACATAATGTTGACCTTCCTTTTTCAATAGATATTTAGTCAAAGTTGGGAACCTAGATGCAAAATATAGAGTTTGATTTTGTTCCCTTTGCTTTCTTTAAATGTAGAAAAATAGGGCATTGGGCTACGAAATTTCCATTAAATGCCAGTAAAGAAAAAGAAAACCATCAGTCCAACCTTGAGATTGTCTAGAGAAAGAAATTTGATGGGGAAGGACAAGCAAGCAATACCAATACCCTTAACAAGGAGGCTAGAAGGAAACATGAAACTCAGAGGAATACCTTTGACTATAATGATGAAACAAAATCCAAGGATCCTAATGTTGGTCCTAAGGAAGATGATGAAAAAACATTGGAGAGTGAAGGGGAAGGTAAAAGGGATGAGGAATTTGTTTCCTCCACTCTTAAGATCTTATCAGAAGGAAAATAAAATGGATATCCTGGATTGGAGGATATTCCTATCCAGGATCTATCTCTGGATATTGGCATCCCCATCCTGAATACTACCTCTGCAGAATGTTCCCCTTTGAGTGACCCTCTTAAACTTGGGGAAAAAACAACTCTAATTTTGTCAAGGACACCTTTAAGAATCTGAGCCAGAACACCAAACTTTCAAGTGATAATCTGAACCAGCTTAGGAATGGCCAGATGGATACCCTCCCTTGGGAGTAAAGAAGAATGTATGATAAGGAATGGAAATCTAGCAGAGAGATGGAGAGCCAAGAAGATACTGATTGGGAAGAATTCCTCTCTCATTCTAAGAAAAAGAAAGAGAAAAGCAATCATCAGAATACTCTGAGTGGAGTTGTTACCAGAACAAGAGCAAAGGAAAATAGTGGAGCTACTAAGCTTAGCCAAGGTACAAGATCGGGAAAATGGTAGAGAGAGCATGTTCAAAAGCTTTCAGGACATAGCGGATGGTGTTCAAAAGACCATTCTAGAGATCCTCCAATACCCTGGTAAGATATGAAGATTATGTCTTAGAATATAAGAGGGATCAATAGCCTTCACAAGAGGGATGCTTTGCACAATTTTGTTAGGGATCATAAACCTAATATTCTCCTCATCCAAGAAACTAAAGTGTCCAAGGAAAAGGTGGAGAAGATCAAAATGTTTTAGAACTATGGGATTCAAGGAAATAGTTCAGATGGTGCGTCAGGAGGAATTGCAACCTTTTGGAATCAAAACCTCATTAAAGGGGAACCTTTGTTGGAGAGAAATAATCATGTGGCTACTAAATTCACACATATTAGAGACAACTTTAGCTGGATTTAGTTGAATATCTATGCTCACAATGGGAAAGGATCTAGAAAATATTTGTGGAATGAGCTCTCTGCTTTTCGCAAGATTTTTGATAATGACCACTGGGTAGTAATGGGAAAATTTAATACTCCCCTTCTAAATGAGGAGAAATTTGGAGGCTCTCAGGTGAATTAGGAGAGTAAATCTGATCTTTTTGACTTCATCAACAATAAGGAGTTGATTGACATGGACTTGCAAGGGGCCCTGTATACATGGTCGAATAGAAGAATTGGTAAGGAATTTATTCAAGGCTAGATAGAACTCTAATTTCTCATTAGTGGCTTATAAGCTATTTCTACTCTCTTAAAGATCTCTCTAGAGTTGGGTCGAATCATTTTCCCATAAGTTTTGTGGCAAATCCTATAAAGGTGAAGAAAAACTCTCCCTTTAGATTTGAAAGAATGTGGCTGTCCCACCCCCTTATTTTTTACGAAAGAAAGAAATGGTGGAATATTGATGTTCTGGGTACTGCAATGTTCAAAATTGGTAAAAAACTAACAGAATTCAAACACAATTTAAGAAGCTAGAAAAAAGAATCCTTTGGAAACATTTTTGGTATTAAATTTGAACTTCAAAATGAGCTTGCAGAGATCCAGGAAAAAATTCAGAAGGAATGATACATTGAAAAAAATAAGGTTAAAGAAAATGAGTTGTTGGTGAAATTGCATGACATAATAGCTAAAGAGGAGGAGTTCTAGAGGCAGAGATATAGGGTGTTGTGGCTTTCAGCTGGAGATAGAAATACAAGGTACTTCCATTTATTTGCTTCTAAACACACTGCTGCCAATAGAATCTCTTTCATATAAGTTAATGGTACGAGATTTGAGGAAGAGGAAAACATCAAAAAGCAAGCTATCCTCTTCTATAGAAACCTTTTTTTGCAAATGGGGAAATCAATCAAAATGACCAAGATTTTTTATTAGAGGCTATCCCTAAGGTCGTTGAGAGGGAAGATAATGAAAAGCTTGCGGCCATTCCCTCTAAGGAGGAAATCATGAAAGTTGTCTTTTCTTTTGAAAGAAATAAGGCCCCTGGCCCTGATGGATTTCCTATGTTCTTTTTTCAATGGTTTTGGGCTATTGTTGAAAATGATGTCGTGAATGTGGTTAAGGAATTATTTGGATCCAAAAGGCTCCTTAAGGAACTAAATGCTAATTTTGTGGTCCTTATTACTAAGAAACTAGGGGCAATGGAGTTTGAGGCATTCAGACCCATTAGTCTTTGCAATTATTTCTATAAAATCATATCAAAGGTTTTGAATTTAAGGATCCTTTCTATTCTTCCTTCGTTGATTTCCTCTCAGCGAGATGGTTTTGTACCTAGAAGGGAAGTCTTAGATTCCATAGTCACATTCCATGAGAATATCCATTCACTTTTGGAATCTAAAACTGAAGGGTTTCTTCTTAAGCTAGATATATCCAAAGCTTATGATCGTGTTGATTGGGAGTTTTTATTTAAAATTCTAAGGGTGTTTGGTTTTAGTAATATATTCATTCAATTAGTGAATCAATTGGTTACTACAGTTTCCACTTCTATTATTGTGAATGGATCTCCCTCTAGATTCTTTCAAAATTCAAGAGGTTTAAGACAGGGTGATCCTATCTCACCTATTCTATTCACAATAATAGTTGAAAGCATGGGAATGAATCTTAAAAGATTGATTGAATAGAGGTCTCTTGCTAGTCTTAGTCCTTCCACTAATCTGATTTGTTCTCACCAATAGTTTGTTGATGACACTATGTTGATGGGAAGATCTACAATGAATGAGGCTAAGACTTTGAAAAAAACATTGGATGTGTATGAGAAGGCGACTAGGCAGATGGTCAACAGATAGAAGAGTTCCCTTTTTTTCTACAATACCCCTGAGCATAGATAGGTCAAGATTGCAAGAATCCTTGGTTGCAGAGTGGAATCATTACCTTCTTATCTTGGAATTTTTTTATTCCTTAAACCTCTGGATTCCTTTTGGTGTTCATTGGTTGACAGGTTTAGAAAGAAGTTGGCAGGATGGAAAGGAGTTCTTTTGAGCCAAGATGGAAAAATTCAACTTCTTAAAGCTTCTCTTTAGAACTTCCCGGTTTATGCTTTAAGCCTTTTCAAAATTCTTGCTAAATACGTTGAGGACATTGAAAAGATCCAAAAAATATTCCTTTGGTCTAGAGTGGAGGAAAGAAAGAGAATGTCTCTTATAGGGTGGGATTTGGTTTGTAGACCGAAAACCCTTAGGGGTTTAGGTCTAAGAAAAATTAGAATTATGAATAAAACTCCTCTAGCCAAACAAATTTGGAGATCCTTCTCATATGGTGGATAATGGAAAGACATTTTAAGAAGTAAATATATGGCTGACCACATGTCCCTCAAAGCTTTGTTGGACTCTCCTATCCTACCTTGTGGTTTAGCTTGCTAGAATGATATGATTGCTGGTAGAAAAAAAATTGAATCTAGGATAGGATGGCACATTAGAAGTGGCAATCAAGCTAGATTTTGGAAGGATAAATGGCTCTTTAAGGAACCCCTCATCAAAATTGAAAGATTCAATAGATGGGAGGAGCTATGTAAAGTTGCTTTCAAGGAGCTTGTTAAATATTATTGGTATGAAGGAGACTAGGTGAACTTATGTGTGATCAGTTAGGATTTGGCTTAGCTTCAATCCTCCTTAAAGGTTGTTAGTTTGGGACAGACTTAGTAGGATGTTATTCTTGTTTAGATGGACAACCCTTCAAGTAACTACTCTATCTATTCAGCTGTCTCTTTGTTGTCCCTTTCTCGAGCTTCCCCCCTTCTGGTCAAAAGTGTGGATAAAACAATTGACTCCTAAAGTCAATATATTCTTCTAGATTATGCTTCAAAATAAGGTTCTTATGGTGGAAAATCTTTGTAAATGGGGATTTAAAATCCTCAACATATGTTACCTCTGCAAGTGTGAGGCAAAGTCAACCAACCACTTGTTTCTCCACTGCCTGTTTGTTTCCATAATCTAGGAAAAATTATTAGCTCTCTAGAATATCTCTTGGGTGTTCCCCCAAACCATTGAAGATTTATTTTTACAATGGAAATCCCCTACTCAAAATCCCTTCATTCGAAGGTTATGGGCTTTCATATTTCCTTTTGTCATTTGGGGAGTGTGGAAAGAACGTAATAATAGAATCTTCAGGGATAAGGAGATGTTAGAGAATAATATTTTTGAGAAAAAAAATTAGGCTTATAAAGGAAAACTACAATGTGATTCCCCAAAAAGATCTTAACCTTGAAGTAGTGGTGTGTACTCCCTATGATCTAATAATAGCAAAGGATTGGAATATTAAAGTGGACATTTCTTTAGCATCCAAGCCAACCAAAAAGAGTAGAGAAGGTGTGTGCTAGACCTTTCCTCCAAATAGTTGGTATGAGGACAACTTTGATGGTGCTGCGAAGGGAAATCTGGGTATGGTCAAAAGTGGAGGTGTGTTAAGGGATTCAAATGGTAATTTTATGGTGGTTGTGGCCATATCCCTAGGTCATCAAACCAATCATGTGGTGGAGGCTATAGGAGCTTTTCAATTTTTAAAGTTAGCTCATAATTTGAATATAAAAATTTATGGCTAGAAAGGGATTCTAAAAATATCATTGATTGTCTCTGAGGAAGGACCCCCCCTCTTGGTTGATAAAGAATTGGATTGATGAAGCAAATTCTATTATAGAAAAGTTCAATAATGTAAAGGTATCACGTGCTTCTATAGGGAAGCTAACAACATGGCAGATTACTTTGTGAATGAAGGGGTAAGGAAGCAAGGATTGAACATGTGGAAGAATTGTAGGGACTTGAGAGCTAAAGTCAGGGCCTTACTAGATTATGATGTTAGGCATGGGAAGATGCAAATACATTTAATAATTAAAGGGAAAGGGGCTAAGTACATTGAAATCAAGAGATTTGATGGGGCCGCATCATATTACTTAGCTAGGAAGAAAAAGTGGCACACTTTGTGGGTACATTGGAATGGTTGCGTAAATCTATAATAGGTGCTTGGCACTGGTAGAGTCTATCGTAAGGTGCAATTGAAAATGGGTGGGGGACAGGAAAAGAGTTGATCCGAAAAGCTATGAGGTTCACACGAGGAATGATAAGGTCTGGAAGCAAATTGTAAGCTTGGTGGGCTCATTCCATTTCTAGAAAAACTTCATGGGCCTGATACTATGGCCACAGACTATTTTGAGAAGAACTAGAACAATGGTGAAATAATCCTCTTTGGAAGAAAGGTGAAACTGGATGAGAAAATTATAGGAGAGGTTACTAGAATGCCCACCGAGGGTGTGAAGTTTTATCATGACAGAAGGTTTTTTGATGAGGCGGTCATCAAATTTCCTAAGAAGGATAGGGAGAAATTGAAACTAGTTAAAATTTCCAATAGCTATTTTGAAATTGACACCATCAAGGCACTGTGGAGAAAGGCGCTTCATGTTATTATGGAGTGTATCACCTTGGACGAGAGATTCTTTAGAGTTTATGGTCATCACTTTTTCATTCTTAACCACTTCTACCATAAGGTACAGATTTATTTGCCTCACTATTTGTTATGTCTATTGAGTAATAGTCTTGAGAACCATAAGAAAAATCCCAGGAGATACCCTATTCTTCATCCTGGTCTTATTAGGTTAATATATGAACACTATCAAAGCATGTCAAAATTATCCAAACCTGTTGCCTCCACGTCGTGTGAGGATTATGACACAAATAGTGGGGGTTCAGAGAATCATCCTTACCAGGAGAGAATTGTTGAAGCTCACCCATCCTTTGAGATGTTTGGTAAGAAAACCCAGCCTAAAAAAACCCAGCTTGCTAAAACTAACCCTGAGACCTACCCCAACTACCCTATCCCCTTAAAGAATCCTACTCTCAAGGGCTCCCCTGCCCATAAGTTTGTTTCCTACTTTGCAGAATCTTTGGAGGACAAAGCTGAGAACCCTAAAGCTAGCAAAACTTATGTGCCCTCCCCTCCTACCTCTTTTAGAGCTAATGGTACTAGATTTCCTAGCTCCCCCAACTTGGGTGATGTTAACCTCATATTAGATCAAGTTTAGTCTGGCGATATTCTTGCCTCTGCAAGAAATGGAATTGGTGACATTTTGAGGGTTTTGAAATGGGCCTATCAGGAAATTAATGATTGTAATCAAAGAAATAGGGCTATTTATTGCAAGTCGGAGGAGCTGGAACTAAAACTGGCTGCTCTTAGCAACGAAGAAGGAAAATGGAAAAAGAATAGCACTAGAATGGGATAAGGTGACACTGAGGATAAGTACAAGACTCTAGAAGCTGAAATGGTCAAAATTAAAAATAACATGAAAACTCTTGTGGAACAAAACCATAAAATGGCTAGGCACAATGCCATCATCATCAATGCTATGTCTGAAAAGCTAGAAAAAATGCAACAGGATTTGTTGGTCATTGATCTGGAAGAGAAAAAAGATAAAATCAAGAACGAGGAACAAGGTATTTCAAAAACAACCCATGCTAACCTTAAAAGGAAAGTGCCTCCTACTACCTAGATGGTTCAAATTTTAAAGAGGGGGGTTCAGGATATGAACAATTTGGAAGTTGGGAGTGCGTATTTATTAAAGGCCTAAATTTAGTTGTTCTTGGCATTTTGTCTAGTTTTTTAGTTCTGTGGCCTTCGCTAGCCTTTTTGGTGGTTGTGGACTTGTCTTGTTGTTGTATGTGCAACCTTTCTATTTTTGGGGTCTTTAACTATCTTATCTTTAGTTTGCAAACTTTGTGGTTTCGGGTCCCTGTAAAACCTGTTTGATCCTCTTTCAAAAACAATTTTATTTACTAAATACATAGACACATAAATTTTATAAGATCTACATTGATTGTTTTTCTTTTTTACTACACTTTTTCTACTTCTATATGTAGCTTTCAGTTTTAGTTTTAGAAAAATCAACATTAAAAAATAATTCTAATTTTTAAAAAATATGTATTTGTGTGCTACATATTTCACAAATATTATGTTCTATTGAGATGTGAAGCCCAACAGTCACATGAGATTTTGTATTCTCCCATATCTTCATATTTGAATAGCTTTGTATAAATATATGGCAGATCATGTACTAGATGATATGATTGATTAGTACAGTTATTACATACTTGAGAGTGGATGTAGGCAATTTCCGAACCACTATAAATTTGTGTCTCTGATTTTGTTCTTTATTTTTTTCTACTTTTATTTTATTTCTCTTTCTCTACTCATTTTATAATCAACAATTAGTATCAGAGATTAGTTAGAGCTAAGGAGCAGATATGGAAGATAGCATACTTCTACTAACTGAAGAAGAAATTGAAACAAATGCTTGGGTGCTAGATATAGGAGCTTTGTTTCATGTTAATTCATGTAGTGAATTTTTCAAAACGATGTTTCTGGTAAGGTCCTTCTTGCCGATAATAAATCTCTTACTATTGTTGCCATAGGAGATGTTTTTAATGGAAATAGTAGGTTGTTAAGGGATGTCAGGTATGTCCCTCCATAGAAATATAATTCAATTTTAGTTGGGAAATTGAGTTCTCAAGGATGTGGATTCACTTTTGAACTAAGTAGATCGAAGGTGACAAAAGGAGCTCGAGTGATTGTAGAAGGTAGAAAATTAAACACTTTATATGTGTTGGAGAGTCACAATGAGGTGGGAGTTGCAAAGGAAATGGTGGATAGTGACACAAAGCCTTGGTTCAAGAGGCTTGGTCACATGAGCAAGCAAGGTCTTGAGAATTTTCACAAAAGGAATCAATCTCTAAAGCTAAAATTAATGAAAGGTAACAAGAGGGTCACGTGTGATCTTCCAAAGGAGTGAGAAGAAGTGTGGAATTCTATGAAATGAAGAAATTATGATCACAATTGCAGAAATAAGAAGTTGCTTCATGAAGAAACAATTGTTGTTGCTATTGAATGTGGAATTTAATTGATGGAAATAGATGAAACTCCCATGGTTGCACAATATGTTTCAAAAGCCACTCGAATGGATGAAGATATGCCATTTATTGAGGTAGAATTGCATGCAGGTGAAGCCATAGAGGCTAAGAGTGCAATGGTGGTCGATTTGGAGGACTCCAAAAAGAAATCCATTTAGGATGGTAGTCACTGGAAAGGTTCAGACAAGGAGTCATTCCATTTGGTTGATGGAAAGACTCCTCCAAAGCCCAAGTTTGGCCCTAGGTGGAGGTTTTAGTAGTAGAGGTAGCTCCCCCAAAGGAAAGATGAAGAAGTTGAGGCCAAGAAGAGGGAAGCTGAAAAGGAGCGGCAACACAAAGATCGGTTTTACTTTTAGAATAGAAAAAACATGCAGCACAGGGAAGTAGAGGTGTTCAAAAGCTTGTAGACATCCAGCCTGAGTGGACCTTGAGCAGATTCCCTTCACTAGTTTCTCCATATTGAATTATAGTGTTGGTGAGCCAAAGGATCTAGTGCTTTGTGGTGCACTTGAATACTATGACAAGGGGTATGATCGAGTCACACCAAAGAGTGAGAAGTGCCTGGAGCGTTTCAAGAATAGGAACTTCTTCAAGGTAACAACTATAGATTATCCTGTGATAAGGTGCCTTGCAAGTGAGGATAAGGCTATTGTTTTTGCCATTGACACAATCTTGGCCACACAAATGTGTGCTCCCTGGTCAGTGTATTCCTGGGATATTGTAGTCCAGAGGGTGGGAAACAAGTTGTTTTTTGACAAGAGGAATGGATCTCAGTTGGATTTGTTGTCTATAAATGTGGACAGTATAAGAGAAGTGTGTACATCTCTGGGTTTCATGCCTCCACTAGCACAAAGCACTTGGATATCTTGGATGAGGAGATCCATATGATCTGCTTCAATGTGGTGCATGGTGATCATAGGCTCAAGAATTACCACTCTGTCACCACCTTGAACAAGGTGGTAGTGAAGGGAGAGGAAGGGAGGTGAAAGAACATAGCAATGCCTTGTAGTGGAGAAATGAAGTGCGATTCATTGCCCCAAGTAAAATCTAAAACTTTTAGTCTTAGAGAGGAAGAGGTTTTTGTTGGAGGTAATGTGCAAGTCTTTGGAGTTCATACGCAACTTGGTTCAATGCGAGACCTTTTAAATTCTTTGCAGCCTTCAGACATTTCACCGTTGTTTTTTCAATCGACAATTAAGGACAGAGAACAAAGCATTGGTCATAATATGTCTTCACATGCTCGAATTGGAGCTAATGTGCAAGAACAAGGGGCTATCAATGTGGTAAACAACAACTATATTTATCCTCGGGCCTATATTTCCATTACTAGCAGGAGACCAAAGATGGAGGATGTTGTGCCTAGGGACTCACAAAAATCCAATGAAAGTTCATCACTTCATTTCTTTGGAGTCTATGATGGACATGGAAATGGTTGATCAGCATTCTGAGTTTGAGGTACAACATGGAAATGAGGATACCTTTAGGAAAATGCTTCAAATCATATGAAGGGTGTCAACTAGCTATAGTCAAACACATTTTATACTACCAACATATTTGATACAAAAGGATTAGGGTAAGCTGACACTTGAGGAGCCAGTTGACACACTTAAGTGGGTTGGTGTACCTAAAGAAGTCATATTGTAAGAAGTTTGCAGTTTGCAGCTGCCATTGAAAACAATGAACAAATTATGCGACAGGGATTTCAATTTAAAGCATTCGTGGGAAATTGGCATGAGGAAGGAGTGTTTTATGAACTAACAGAAAGTAATGTTTTGATGAGAAAGTTTGTGCCTAAGAAATTAGTAAGAGGAGATATTGTCAACTCTAATTTCACATGGAGAAGGTTAATCCAGAGTGTCTGTGAACAAAGTTTGGAAAATTTAAAATTTTCGATGGGTCTGGTTGTAATGTGAGTTCGAAGTGGAAATGTAGGGGATGGCAATGCATAGTTGTGCCAGTTGGACTTCACAAGGGAGATTGTTGAGATCTGAAGCCCAACAATCACATGACCATTTGTATTCTCCCATCTCTTTGTATTTGAAGAGCTTTGTATAAATATATGGTCGATCATGCACTAGATGATATGATTGATTAATACATTTATTCACTACCTGAGAGTGGATGTAGGAAATTGTTGAGCCACTATAAATTTGTGTCTCTGATTTTGTTCTTTATTTTTTTCTGTTTTTATTTTGTTTCTCTTTCTCTACTATTTTTATAATCAACATGTTCATTATCAAATATTAATATTTTGACATGTAAATGGTTCTCAAACTCAAGATAAATTATTATTTTTTGTTAACATGCTCATGTCATTACACTCCACCTCTTGTTGTCATTGTAAATGGTTCTTGAACATTAAAGCTATCTATACTATTATAAGTAATATGTAATCTATATTTAATTAATAAAGTTAAACGTGTTATAGGATAAGGTTAATCTTTTTATGTGTTAATTTTATGGTTTAATTATTTACTTGTCTTATAGGTATAACAATTAGTTTCATCATATTATATTTCTTAAATAAAGACTTGTAATTAATCCTAAAATATATCCAATAAAAAAATTATAATTATATGAAAATACTAAGCAATCATGATTCTCAAAGAGATTATTAAGAAATGATATCTTAAAACTTAAATACATTTGTTATATTTTTATAAATATAATAAATATATAATAAAATATTAGTTGTTATTATTTAATTAATTATATTAGTTTAATTTAATATAAGCATTCTTTAATTTTTTATATTAATATACACATGTCTTAAACCTTTTTAAATGAGAAAATATTTTTACTTCTAACATTGATGAAATTAATAAAAAATAATATTTATAAATATTTGATTGTTAATAGATAACTCAATATACATAAACAATATAATATTTTACTCTACATAAATAAACAATGTAATTCAATAGTCATAAAAAATCTAATTGAGAAGGAATAAAGTGATAAATCCATCCTCAAGAACATTTATTCTAGGATGGGAGAATACAAATCATCATAGTGATAAATAAGTGATAACAGATTTAATAATTGAGCATTCTTTCACAGTGGTAAGGGTATTTGTTATGTTTTTTGAATTAGAAAAAATATAATTAATGTTCAAAGAGGTATTTTATAATGTTAGTAAGAGTTGGAGTATAATGGAATGAGCTTATTAACAAAAATTCTTATTTTATTTTAAATTTGACAGTTGTTTGTATATCAAAATATTAATATTTATTAATAAATATGATATTTCTATATATAAAATTTAAAGGTTAATCAGTTTTTTATAAAGTTTAACTAAAAAAAGTCTTAGTTGGTTAATTTGACATAAGAGGCAAAACTCGGCTCTAAACAAATGACCAAATTGCATAGTCATTCCAATTTCAATGAACAATTTCATTTGTCCATTGAATACATTACAAGATAATGCATGTCATTTCAGCATACATTCTTCATTCACATTCAGATGTCAAACTAGATAAAAATTAAAGGAATAAATTTATTTTATTACTTATGGTTCACAAACCACATTACAATTTGCAAACTATCAATACCTCAGTTCCCAAAATTATTCTCCACTACCAATAGCGACCCTTCTGGTTGGATTTACATAAATTTACTTACCCATATTTTTAACTTTGATGCTTGAAATGGGATTGAAAATACTTCATAGCCTCTTCTCTATCCAATTCTATGCACCCCCTATCACTTCACTCTTGTTGCAATGATTCAATCTCCCTTTCCTTAATTGTGGTTTACTCTATAAGTATGAATTTCTCCTAAATGTGACAGATTCTTTGCAAACCTATGTAACATTTCTTAACACTTCTTCACACTAATGCATTGATTTTCTTCCAATGCCTTTCTATACTTGGTGTGGCCTATGTTCTTCCTCATCGTCTCTCCCCAATAACTCTCCTCTCTTACGCATTGTCTCTATTGTCTTCTATTCAAAATGCTATTCAATGAGGCACTGCAACTCCGTATGCACTCTCTATAAAATCCTATGCACAACCCCTTGGCCTCTACTCCATTCCCCCTTACTATTTTTTAATTGTCAGCCATTTCCTTTCTACCAATGAGGTTGATTATATCCTTCCTCTTTTTTTAGATGAATTTTGTTCTACTCTTTTTCACCAATTTTTGGTGCCCAAAGTCTCCAATCTACTGTGTCACCAATTCCTTGCCTCAGCTGCCATGCATCTCAAAGGACATCCAATGGATTTCTTTCCCAGCCAAATACAATGGCATGTGAATAGCCCAAAATTTCCACATTTTGCAATACTAATTCACCCCCTTATTGGAATGCCATATATTGGTTTCTTTAATGTTTTTAAATATACTTTTAAATAGTTTTCAATATGGTTTGACTTGGTCTTTGAAATTTAATATTAGTTAAATAGCTTCCATATTGATTTTCCAGTCATAGAGGTAAATGACATCGTTGAAAATGAATGTTGGCAAATGAACACATGCACACCAATTTATAGAACTTTAAAGTAAACAAAACCAGAATTGTATGAAGGTTGATGTGGATAGCTCGTCCACCCAAGATACAACACAATAGATAGAAAGATTGTGAGCATAGGCTCACAATGGTGGAGTTGAGTGATATAATCACCCTTTGAGGTTGCAAACAATCTATAACAAACTCCATCAATGTAACAAGTGTGCCAAGTTATCCCTTTTTCCTCCTCTTCCAACATCTTTCTGAAACACTCACCATCTTCTTCCAACAATGCTCCACTTCATCCTTCTTTCCTATCATGAACTCATCTCCACCACAAACCATCCTCCTCTACCAAACACCCTCTATTCTCTTCTTCTCATTTGTGGGATCCAACCCACTACGGACCAACCATCTCCACTAAAATAATGTAACATCCTCAACAACTTCTATGTGCAAACATTCATCCATACACCCATTTGCAATCACATGATCTCTCTTTCTATGATCAACTAATTATTTGTTCCCCTCAACCATATCAAAATTCAACTCAACCTCCTCATCACTAAATTCAAGAAAATTTAATTTTACCTCTTCCTCTTTTGTTGCAATTTCTTCCACATCTCCATTAGCTACAACTTCTTGGTACTCCATCATTACATTTACATCATCTATTGCTGCAATCACTTCTTCATTTTCTTTCACCTTCATTTCTTCTTCACATACCTCCATAGGAGTTTCTCTTACCTTTTTCTCCTTCCATTTGGGGTTGCAACACTAATTTCATCTATTCTTCTTTTCACTTTCATCTTTCAAAAGAACTTTCTTCTTCTCACTACTCTTCACCAATGTCCTCTAGCCTTTTCCAATACACTTTTCCAATTTCTTGACCTTGGCCTCATTCTTTCCCACTTCCTCACAAACTATCTATCCCACCTTTTCAAACATTTCATCCTCCAATTTCTCTCAATACTACTCCCAAAACATTATTCACATGGGTCTCCTCATAGCCCATCCCATTTTCATCTACTACAATTTTAGCTCATGCAATTTCTATCACACTCAATATGCAAAACAAATTCCTTCATGGCTTCAAACTCTCTACTGCTAAAGAATCCTATATCTACAACAACCCTCACAAGCTTCTTCTCTACCACCTTCTCACTTACTTTCTAGTGCAAACTACCTCACGGTCAACAATCTATTCACACTTCCACACATAGGTCCTGGTGGATCCTCTCAACACTCATAATTACCTACTTTGATACTAATTAATGCAAGAGGTAAAACTCAACTCTAACAAAATTCACAAATTCAACAATCCTTCCAATTTAAATGGAAAATTCCATTTGTCCATTATATACATTTCAAGATAATGCACGTCATTTCAGAATACATTCTTCATTTACATTTAGATGTCCAACCAAATAAAAAATAATGGAATAAATTTGTTTTATTACTTATGGTTCACATACCTCATTATAATTTGCAAATTATCAATACCTCAGATTTTCCCAAAATTATTCTCCACTACCAATAGCGACCCTTCTAGATGGATTTTCATACATTTAATTACATATATTTTTAACTCACATGCTTGATATGTGATTGAAAATTCTTCACAGCCTCTTCTCTATCCAATTCTACATGGCCCCTATCACTTCACTCTTGTTGGAAATGATTCAATCTCCCTTTCCTTAATTGTGGTTTTCTCTATAAGTATGAATTTATCCTAAATGCCATAGATTCTTTCCAAACGTGCACAACATTCTTAGCACCTCTTAACACCGATGTAGTGATTTTCTTCCAATTCCTTTCTACACTTGGTGTGGAATCTCTTCTTCCTCACTGTCTCTCCCCAAGAACTCTCCTCTCTCACATGTTTCCTTTGTTGTCTTCTCTTCAAAATTCTCTTCAATGAGGCACTACAACTCCTTATGCACTCTCTATAAACTCATGACCCCTTTTTCTTTTTAAGTTGCAACCATTTCCTTTTTTCCAATGAAGTCAATTATATCCTTCCCATTTTTAAGATGACCTTTGGTCTACTCTTTTTCACCAATTTTTGGTGCCCAAAGTCTTTAATCTACTACACCACCACTTCCTTTCCTTCTCAGCTACCATGTAGCTCAAAGGAAAACTAGTTGATGCCTTTCCTGACCAAATACAATGGCATGTGAACAGTCCAAAATTTCCACATTTTGCAAAACTAATTTGCCTCCTTGCTAGAATGCCATATATTGGTTTATTTAATGCTTTTAAATTTTCTTTTAAATAGTTTCCAATATGGTTTGACTTGGCCTTTTTTCACAACCCCCTTACATATAATTTTATTTCGCTTTATTATTTCATTTATGAATTCTCTAAATATTATTCATTAAGTGCCCATTGTCACAACCATTCCTTTTGAATACCTAATTTATTCCTAAATAAGTATTTATCAAAATAGAATAGATATTGTTAATATGATACTAACTTGATATATCCATTGGAAATGATAATCATTCGTTTGCTTTAGCAGATAATAAATATTGCATATAAAAAATAGGATGAAGTCCTAATTATTAAACAAAACAAATGAATTAATAAATTTTATTTATTTTCTTTTACTAATTTGATGATTGTTACAAGAGTGGAGGTTACATTCTTGCAAGAAAGTGATGGCTAAATAATGGTTATTTTCAATAACTCTTATTCATAAAACTATCATATATATATATATATAAAATTTATATGCTGAGATGTCTCGAAGCATTGAATTTTTTCAACTTTAATTTTTGTTAAAGTTGAATGTTGAAAAAATTAAATATCTTGAGACATCTCGACATATTTTATATATATTATTAAAATAATATATATATGCTAGTAGCTGTCATGACATGTGTAACAAATTGAATAAATTAATATATTTAGGGATATAATTAGGGTTAGCACTTAGGATCAAGGTTTATATCATGGTTAGGGTTAGCATTAGGGTTAGGGTTTAGTTTTAAGGTTGGGTTTATGGTCATAGTTAGTATGAGAATTATGTTAGGGTTAGGGTTAGAATTATGGTTAGGGTTGGGGTTTGGATTATAATTATAACAGGTTTCAAGTTAAAGGAATAAGGCTTCGGTCAATGTTAAGGGTAAGGTTGGAATTACTATTAAGGTTTGGATTGGAATTATAATTAGGGGTAGGGTAAGGATTTATATTTGGTTAGGGCTAGGGTAAAGGTTAAGATTAGCATTACGGTTAGGATTTTTTATGATTATGATTATGGTGAGGGTTAGGGTTTAGTGTTAAGGTTTATTGTTATACATTGAATAAATTAATATAATTAGGGTTAAAATGTAGGGTTAGGATTTATATCACAGTTAGGGTTAGCATTAGGGTTAAATTTTATATCATGGTGCAGGTTAGCATTCGATTTAGGGTTAACCATCTAGGATTAGGGTTTACTAGCATTTATGCTTATGATTATGGTAAGGGTTATAGTTATAGTTATAGTTATCGTTTAGTGTTAGGGTAATTGTTAGCATTATGTTTATGATTAGGGTTAGAATTTTTTTCTATGTTTAGGATCATGTTTAGGGTTTACATTAATGTTTGGGTTAGGGTAAGAATTATGGTTAGGGTGAGGAAATGGGTAGGATTTGGATTATTATTTTGATTATGATAGAATGATAGAATAATAGTTATGGTAGGTTTAAGTTCAAGATCAAGATTAGTGTTAATGTTAGAGTTCAAATAATGGTTAGGTTTAGGGTTTACATTATGGTTAGGATTATGCTTAGAACTAGGTTTTGGGTTATAGACACACACATGCACATATCTATGAAACATTTAGTATTTCATATATTTGTGACACATTCATTACAATTATACTGACTCTAATTTGATCTCTAACCTTAACCCTTATATTGACCCTATCTCTAATTATATTAGAGAGAGGATGGACTTTGGAAGGGGGAGAAATTCCCTTAGTGGTTTAGGGAATACAATTTTTGTATGGAATTTATGGGCTTATGCAGGGAATTTCTATGATACTGTGTTCTCCAAAAATTAATCTCAGAAGCTTGTTTTTACGATATGAAGAGAATGAGTTATGTTATTGAAATATTTTGATAAATTGATCATACTAGAGTGAGTTATGGAAGCTCAAGAAAGATCCTAGTGATGCTTGAAGGGAAGCTATTGGCCTTGATTAGTAAACCATGCAAATCTACAAAAGGAGATTCAACTATGTTTCAGATAGTTTGTCTATTTTTTCAATCACTAATTAATAGTTTTCTTGTTTGCTTTGGGTAAAGGAACTTTAATAACTCTTTGATTTCCTTAAAATACAGGAGAGGACTACTCGCAGAGGGAGGAAAATTTTATTACTATCTCAAAAAGGAGGAAAATTGACTACTAATAATCAACAAGAGTGGTATCTCATTATTTAGACCAAGTTGATGAGTGATGATAAGCATGATTTATATCTGGGTTGGTTAGCAACAATTGTGAATTCTCTTATTATAATTAATAGTGCAATTAGATCTATGTTGATCAATGCTAATATTCTCTATTATTTAGATTTTGGTGTTTTCTTTAATAGATATGTAGGATGAATCATATCATCATAGCAAAGATTAAGATGTGTTCTCAATCTTCATTATTCTCCATAAAATCATTGGTCTACCTTGGAATATTGCATTAACATATTTGCATGCCTAAGTTTTTAAAAGAGCATTAAGAATTTATATATACGAAATTATAATACTTTATGTTCCAAGTGTTTCCATGGTTAATATTGATAGCTTAGAATATCAAGTGAGAATATTTGTCCTTGGTTTTCTAAGGCATAGGACATATTTGATCATATCTCAATATAAATCTCATTCTCATAGCATCGTACTCAAAAAAAGGTTGAAATGAAATATATATATATATATATATATATATATATATATATAAACATAAACCATCTCCACACATCTCTTTGGGCATACTTATTTCAATGCTAGATTGGTCTAATCCAACCCACAATGTTTCACTATACTCATTTATCACAATATCCTTCATGTGTCTATGTTGAACTTAGCTCATGTACTCCATGTATGTCTAGTTATGACCAACTCACTGACTACTAGGTAGGATGGCTAAGACTATATTCAATCTCTATCATTGTATGTTTATTATTTTATCAAAATATTATTAGAGGAAAGTTTACTCAGGCCATAACCACAATCTATCTATCGATCCAAGAGTTCAATTTTCAATAACTAAATTGTATTCAAGATCACAAACATCAATTACATATGCTAATAGAGAAGGAAATAGTTTCTTTTTCTCTATAGCATGGTAAATATCATAAAAGTTAAATGTTTATTTCTATTCTAGTATTGATTAAAAGAAACACAATTGTTTAAAAGATTAATAGGAAAAATAGATGAGTTTATTATTTCCTTTGGAAAGCAATAATCTCTTTTCTTCTATTTTACAATTCTCAAATGACCAGGATGAGTTAGTTGAAATGTTTCTATGACCATTAAGAATTTCATATTTGCACCTAAAATATTTGATAGTTTCTAGTGCTATATCTTGTGTTGCGGAAAGAACCCAACTATAGTGGGCAAAGAATGAAAACACACATCTAAGAGAAAAGGAGACAAAACAAGACAAGCAGGAAGAATATTTTCTATTTCATTCATTCAATAAAAGATTACATTAAAAAATGATTACACAAAAATCATAGCTAAATCTTTGTATATTCTTCATACAAAACGCTGCACATTTTTTGGTGCACTAGAGCTTTTTGTGTGTTGTTGCGTGTTGGAGATATTCCAAAGAACTAGAGTACTGTTCTATGTCAATGTCTCCTACTACTGCAAGTTCTCTTGAACATTCCCTTCCTATAGTTCTATGTTCTACTAAACATTCCTCCTTGTCTGCTACTACAAAAACTAACTTTGTTGTCTCTTACGAGAAAACATTCTATTCTTCTTTTTTCTTTTGTTTCCCTTTCCAAAACTATCGCCCAATTTCAAATTCACCTACCAAAATAAATTTTCTACCAAAGAACATTAATTGGGACAACAAATATCTAACAATGAAAAAGGGGGAAATGATCCTAAATGGATCTCATCTGACTAGGAATTTATTGCATTTTCCCATTGCTGCTCAAGATTAAATATTCCAACACTCCCCCTTAATCTTGAGCCTCTTTGCTTTTCATCATCATTTAAAATTTTTGAAGCAAAGTTTCTGGAGCACTAGTCCCTTTTTTTCATCACTCTGTGAAACTTTCGGAGCAATGGAGCAAAATCTCTAGAGCACCGACACAAAGTTTCCAGAGCATATAGGTATTTGCACCTATTCTGGTTTATGGTGTTGTCTTGAACTGAAGTTTTGGCTCATCCGTGCTTTTTTGAGTTTTCTAAAACTAAAGTTTCAGAGCATCAATGCTTTTCTAAGTTTTCCAGAACCAAAGTTCTTGAGCATTCCTTCATACCAATCATATCTCTTAGGTGTTCAAGGGAATCTTTTGACAATTCCTTTGTGAAAATATCCACAAGCTACTACTAAGATTTACAGTACTAAAGTTCAATCTCTCCATGCTCCACTAGCTCCCTTATGAAATGGTATCCAATTTCAATGTTCTTGTTTCATCCACAAAAGATGAGATTCTTAGTCAATGCAATAGAAGACACATTGTCACAAAATATGGTTGTACCATATTCTTGCTACTCATTCAAATCTGCAAGGATTCTTCTAAGCCAAATTGTTTGACATATGGTTCCACTTGTTGCTATGTACTCTGCTTCAAATATGGAGAGTGAAACTATGGGCTGCTTCTTTAATTCCCATGATATTACTCTTGAACCCATGTGGAACAAATATGATCTTGATGTGCTCTTCCTAATATCTATATTTCCTGCCCAATCACTTTCTCTGTACCCAACTAGCTGAAATCATTAGAGGTGGTATACATAATGCCATAGCCTTTGGTGCCATTGAGATACCTTAGAATTATTTTTACTTCTTTCTAGTGTGTGTCCTTAGGTTGCTCCATGAACTTAGAAATCAGGCTTACCATGTACATCAAATCAAGTCTTGTTGATATCAAATACATGAGGCTTCCAACCATTCTCTTATAGAGGGTTGGGTTAACATTACTGTTGTTGTCCTTTTTGCTTAATTTCAAACTTGCAGTTGTTGGGGTTGGGGCTGATTTGTTGTCCAACATTCTAAATCTCTTCAATATTTTCTTAGCATAATTTGTTTGTGAAATAAAGATTCCATTATCTATTTGTTGGACCTCTAAGCCTGGGAAATATTTTAGCAAACCTAGGTCTATCATTTCAAACTCATTTTTCATTTCCTCTTTGAAATCAGCAATGAAAAGATTATTATTCCCTATGAAAGTTAAATCATCTATATACAAAACAACATTAAGAATCTAACCATTCGCTACTTTAATGTAGAGTGTGGGCTCACTACTGCTTTTGCTAAAGCCATTTCTTAGAAGGTATGAGTCAATTCTATTGTACCATGCATGTGGTTCTTGCTTCATCCCATAAAGAGCTTTCTAGAGCCTATAGACCTTGTCTTCTTGCCCTAGGACTTTGTATCCAAGTGGTTGCTCCACATAGACCTCTTCTTTCAACACTCCATTCAAGAAGGTTGATTTCATGTCCATTTGAAGTACTTTCCATTCATGTTGGGCTACAATTGCTAGGATTTCCCACACTATTTCCATCCTTGCAAATTGTTCATATGTCTCATTGTAGTCTCTTCCATGTTGTTGTTTGTATCCCTTAACAACTAGCCTTGCTTTATGCCTTTCAACCTTACCTTCAACAATACATTTGGTCTTATAGACCCACTTAACTCCAATGATGGATTTCCCTTTGGGTAAATCTATGAGCTTTCATGTTTTTTTTCTCACTATAGCGTCCAACTCTTCATCCATGGCCTTACACCATTTTTCTTCTTTCATGACTTCTTCAAAATACATTGGATCACTATAAGAAAACATAGCAAGATCTGAATTCTCATCAAATTCATCATACCTTGTGTTGTCATAAATTTACCTCATGGTTATAGCCATTTGTGGCATCAATGATGCAAGCATAGGGTCTGAATATCTAGAGCTGCTTGACTATTGGAATGATGAAGAAGACTATTGTTGTAAATTTCTAACATAACTACCCTATTGAAGGTTTTTGGAGCATCTTCCTTGCTGGGAATTTTTGGAGCTACTACTATTGTTTTCTAAACTGTTACCTTGATGTAAGTTTTTGACACATTTTCCTTCTACAGCTTCTTCATCTTCAAAAAGTATTGAGAAATAAATACATGTGTTTCTATCCACTGTTCCATCCCATGACTCATTTTCAATGAATTCAATGCCCCTACTGATCACCACTTTCTTGGTGATGGGATTTTACAATTTGTAAGCTTTGGATTCTTCACTAAAGCCTATGAAAATGCATTTTTCACCTTTTTCATCAAATTTCTACCTTTTCTCTTTTGGCATGAGTGCATATGCCACACATCCTAATATTCTCAAATGCTCAACATTCCATTTGCATTTCATCTAGGATTCTTGTGGGATCCTATCACGAACGGCCTTTGTGGGGCACCTATTCACAATTTAGACTACTATTGCTACAATATCACCCCAATATTCATTAGAAAAACCTTTTTCCTTCAACATTCTTGCTACTATTTTTTGTGATGGTTCATTTCTTTCATTCAACCACTCCGTTTTTTTGTGGAGTATACCAAGTTGTGAGTTGTCTCTAAATACCTTCAGACTTGCAAAAATTCATAAACTCTTGAGAGATATACTCTCCCCCTTTGTCTATTCTAAATACTTTGATATAGTGGCCACACTAACTCATTTGACTACACAATCCGATGAAATTTTTTGATGAAAAATGTATAATTTGATGTATTGTTAGGTGCTTGTGAAATTTGAAGTGTAATTTTTAATGTTTTTAATTTTATCCTTGAAGTTCATCAAAATTTTGACGAACCTGGGTTTCGTCAAAATTTTGGCTAAGTTTCATCAAAATTTTGACAAACATGTTCATCAAAATTTTGACAAAAATGGAAAATTAGTAAAAATGAAATTGTGGCCGACATGCAATTGTGAGTTTGCCTATTTATTGTGACAGTGTTTTTCTATACTTGTGAATTTTCTATACTTATGAATTTTCTCTACTTGCGATAGTTTGGGGAAAACTAAGGAAAATTTTCTTGGGAAAAATAAAATAAATTCAAAAAGATATCACCAGGTTGAGGGTAGTCATTGTATTTTTCTAGAATTTAGTTGTGAAGTCACATTTGTACTTCCAGGTTTGAAAATCATATTTTAAAGCAACATCTCATCAAATTTCATTTTTAGACTTGTGCATTTTGAGAATTTGATTTCTATATATTGTTGTGCAAGTTCAATATAATGATTTTAGGAGTCTAACAGTTGGAAATCATAGTAAAATCAGAATTTAATAAGTTCTAGAATTAGAATTTTAAATTTTTTTTTGGGTTGATCATTAAATTCAAACTATGTTCTCTTTAGCAGGGGTGGTTGCATGCCGAATTTTTTTGTTGCAAAATATCAAAATTATTATATTTTGCTACCTGTCTACGATTAAAAATTATCAGAGTTTGAGTTTGATATCTTTTGAAGATCTAAATATTCAAGCTTGGTAAAGAAAAATCATGTCAAATAATATTAGTCAAAAAAAAAATGAAAAGACAATTGCTATAATGTGGGCTAGATTGAAAAGAAAGGGTGAGGGGAAATGTTATTGTCCTTGCAATAATTTCAAGGGTTTAAATACGAGAAGACTTTTAATCACAACAACTAAGAAACATTGTAGGAAACATGGTCACATTGAAGGTGGGCATGATTATCATCCATTGGTAAGTTGTTCATTATATATCTTTATATTGATTGAATTTGTAAATGTTTATATCATTTTAACATTTTATATATATATATATAAAATCACTTGATCATGATGATGGTTTATTTGTGTTGATCATTATTATAAAGGTTGGGTGGCCTACGACACAAGATATAGATTATCACGCCCAAAGAATGTGGTTTTGAAAGAAGAGGAACATGGAGCTATGAATATCAAAGATGAATTTAATGATCCTATGGAATAAGATGATCATCTGCCCAAAAAAATAGTTGAAGATGATGGTACAAATACATTGATCCATGACACATTTAGTGGCACAGCTGATGATGATGATCAACTAGATGACTTTGATGATGTTCATGATTTACCTGTACTTGAGAAGGCATACGACCCCCTTTATGAAGGCTCCCAAAAAACTCTTCTCTTTGTTGTATTGTTGTTGGTGAACTTGAAGATTATGAATGGTTTATCCAACATAGCAATCTCACGGATGTTAGGGTATGTCATATTTGTCATATTTTTTCATCTATTTTAATTGTTGTTAGTTCATCACTAGTAAATAAAGTATGAAATATGTACCATTAATATTCTTTATATTAACAAATTATTTTTTTATTGTAGATTGATTGGTAAATTTTTGTTACCACCATCAAATATTTTACCTCACTCATACCGAGATTTATCTGGCATTATGAAAGATATTGGAATGGAGTATCAAGCAATAGATGCATGTCCCAATGATCATATTATATATCATAGAAAACATGAATTTGCAACAAAATGCCCAGAATTCCATATCAGTAGATATCAAACAGATCAACTAACAAAAAAGGTGTCTCCAAAAGTTCTTCTTTATATTCCCATTATTCCATGTATGCAACAATTATTTAGGTTTGAAAGATTAGCACAATTTATGGATTACCATGCACAAAATAGAAGTGGAGATGAAATTCTTTGAATTCCTATGGATGGTTCTGCATTTAGGGACATGGAGGAAAAATGGCCACACTTTAAAGAAGAACCTTGTAATCTCAGGCTTTCATTGGCAGTAGACGATGTCAATCCATTTGGAGAGCTGAGATCTATTTACTTGGTGTGGCCTATTTTTGTTATCAACAATAACATTCCTCCATGGATGTCAATAAAGAGGGATCACATAGTGTTGTTAATGATTTTTCTAGGTTTTTTTTTACATCAATTTTCTTTAACGTAGTAGCATCTCATTTGTTTTATTTGTTGTATAATGACTTATATTTTTTTCATTTAATAGTCATGTACATTAATTTATATATATTGCAGTAAAAAGGTTATAATAATTATGTAATGTTTGTATTCATTAAACTAGGTAAGTACCAAGTTAAAGATATGAATGTATATATCAAGCCTCTTATCGATGAGTTACTAAAGTTATGGAATGGCGTCACTATGTATGACGTCTCTAGACCAATAGGACAAAGACAATTTCAATTTCATGCAATGCTTGTATGGACAATTCATGATGCATCGGAGCTAACACATTTTTGTGGTATGTTATAACATCTAAATACAATTTAACAATATTTAATTTTATGAAGTAGATATCATGCATGGTTTTAAAATAATATATTCATTATATATAATTATAAAAATTGACATATTTAATCCAATTATATATGATTTTGTAGGTCTTCAAATAAAGGGAAAATTTGCATGTCCAATTTATGGTTCAAAGGTGAAATCTCATCATTCAACAAGTTTAGGAAAGAAATTATTTGATGAGTATAGGCACTTCCTCCACAGAAATCATAAGTATCAAGCAATTGAAAAACATCTTTTCAATGGGAAAGAAGAGACTACATCAAAACCACGAAGAATGACACCCCACCTATGGAAGTTGGAATATAATAGAATTAATTGTCAAGGTTATACATTAGGTCAAATTGTTTATCTATTATATATGATATGTTTGGAATTTATATTTTTATATTGTGTTTTGTTTGCTCATGCTATAATTGACAATGATTTTCACTATTAATTTGTTTAACTTATATGCTTCATGAAGGTTTTCAAGGCATTAATGGTTGGGTTACATAAAGAACAAAAAGTTATCCCAGACAAGTTAGTAGGTTGCCCTACTATGAGCAGCTACAAATAGTGCATTTGTTTGATACAAAGCATATCGGAAAGAATATAACATAAAGGTTATGGAAAATATTGGATGGAAGGCATGACAAAGAAAAAATTGTCAAAATTTGTAGTGACATTCAGGAAGCCAATCATGCAATGAAAAATGTCATTCAATTAAATAGGGATGGAGACCAAATTAATATAAGTTCCCTTCATTGGTTATTAACGAAGTAGCAAAGTAATTCTATAAAATAATTCATACAAAAAATTCGATTTCCCATAGGATTTGCTATGAACATAAACAATATCGTAACAAAGAAAGGTGAATTTGGGTCAAGGATAAAAATGAATGATTGGAATACCTTCATTAAGGTAATTATTCTGGTATATTATATATATATTTGTATATTGCATGTACTTTTTGGTTTATTATGTTTACTACTTTTGGAAAAATAATGGAAATATTATTTTATAATTGTTGCAGTATGTTCTACCTCTATCTCTCTGAGACAACTTCGACAACAATGTCAAGCAAGTTATATATGATCTTAGAAAATATATGAGGTAAGTAGTGATATTTGGTCAATTCATTGTATAGATCTTATAATTTCCATTTGTTTTACTTGTTATGTGATATATTGTATATTTTTGTTAAATCTCATTAATATATTTGCGCCTTGAATCACTTGTAGATGGCTGTCATCTAAAGAAATCCATAAAGAAGATATAAGTTATTGGAAGAGAAAAATTCCTCATCTAATGTGTGAAATGCAAAATTCTCTACCTTCAACATTTTTCAATGCACAAGAACACTACCTCACACACCAAGTTGAGGAGATTGAATTGTGTGGACCTGTACACACAAGGTCAATGTGGATGGTTGAGAGGAACTTGAAATTTTTGAAGGCTTTGGTTAGACAAAGAGAACATCCTGAGGATTCTATGGTGGAGGGATATATGGTAAATCAGACCATGGTGTACATTTCTAAATATCTTCCTAAATTTGCAACAAAGATTCATGTAGATCTCATTTGGAATCCCAACTCCATTAACAAATTTGAAGGGGAGTACCTAATGCGGAAAGGTAGATTGAGGAAAGTGAGAGGTAATTATAATGCATTTTTCATTTTGTTTTTATGCATATTGTACTTATTTGATTATTAATCTTCAATATACATCAATTATAAATTAAGGTCGTATACTATGGTAATTAACTAATTGATGTAGACCTGAGAGGCTTAACTCAACCAACCTATCAACCTTCCTTTAAGAGGCTTCCAAAAAATTTATAATTACCACTTTAAACAATCCAAACAACTCTCAAAGCTTGACAAACAACATAAATCAAATTTCACACTTTGACTCCTTGAATCCTTATAGTAGTGCAAACCTACTATTTTTCCCAAAACACTAGACAAAACCTTGATGTTTTTAGACACCCATTTTAGTTTTATTAAACATACTTCAAAGTAAATTACAAGTCATTTGGACAAAATCACCAAAAGCACCCTTTCTAGGTTGTGTTAATTAGGTTGATTAGGCCTATTTTACAAAGCAACTAGTCTTTAAACTTTTCATATGACCATGAAATATTGGGGAGTAAATTTTTATGCCTCCAAACCTCCAAATACACAAAAATATTCCACTTTTACAACCAAATTCTTGCCAACCCCAAAAACCCTTGTTTTAGGCCAAAATCCTGAGGGTTTATTCAATCTCATACTTCCACGACCTCCCAGACCTCAAAACCAACTCAGACACAACCCATTAGGTTTGAAAATGGGTAAAAATTCATAAAATAATATTTTCAAAACATATTTTTTTGAAACCTAGGCTTGAACCTCTCTTTTCACATGCCTCTCATTTCACATGCTTTTCTTAACTAATTGATGTAGACCTAGGAGGCTCAACTCAACCAAAAAATCAACCTTCCTTTAATAGGCTTCCAAAAAGTTTAGAATGACCAATTTAAAAAATTCAAACAACTCTCAAATCCTGATAAACAATATAAATCAAATTTCACACTTTGACTCTTTGAATCCTTATAGCAGTGCAAACCTACTAGTTTTTCCCAATAACTCAAAACTTTCCCAAAACACTAGAAAAAAACTTTATGGTTTTAGACACCCATTTTGGTGTTATTAAACAAAATTCAAGGGAAAGTACAAGTACTTTGGACCAAATCACAAAAACCACCCTTTCTAGGTTGTGTTGATTAGGTTGATTAGGCCTATTTTACAAAGCAACTAGTCTTTAAACTTGTCATATGCCCATGAAATATTTTGGGAGAAATTTTTATTCCTCCAAACCTCCAAATCCACAAAAATATTCCACTTGTACAAATAGATTCTTTCCAAACCTAAAAACCCTTGTTTTAGGCCAAAATCATGAGGGTTTATTCAATCTCATACTTCCACGACCTCCCAAACCTCAAAACCAACTCAGACACAACCTATTAGGTCTACACATGGGTAAAATTCATAAAATTATATCTCCCAACATATTTTGTTGAAACCTAGGCTTGAACCTCTCATTTCACATGTAAATTCTCCAATTTTCCTTAAAAAGGCTACACAACTCTTTAGTGCAAGACACAAACTCATAACTCATAATTTCATTTTTTTATATACAATTGGTCAAAATTGGGATGCAATATATTTTTAAATTGCAAACAATCTTGATTGGATGATGGTATGGATTGAATGATGTCAGCAATTTGATCTCACATTAACATGGGAAGGTGTGGCTTCATTGGTTAAAGAAGCTCATTGTAATGAAGATTCCAATGTTACACCAAAGGAAACTAATTTAGCATATAGTTTAGGAGATAAATAGGTACATATAAATATATTAGTCACCCATATTATTTAATTATTTTCAACTATATTGATGTATATATATGTTGAGATTTTTTAATACATTCGGCCAAGAATAAATATGTTTATCAACTGATGATATTGCAATAATTTTTTCATGTTTGAAATATTGTAGGTGAAACACCACAAGGCTATTTAGTGCAATGGTCATAAATTTTTAATCAAACATTTGGATGACATGAAGAAAATTTTTCATTATGTGATAACTACAGTCTTTCAGGTGACTAATGTTTCATCTAGAAGTGACATACATCACGAAGTCTCAGAAAATTGATAGTATGGGATTTGGATGATATACTTCAGTGTGACTTTAAGTCCTTTAAATTATTTTTGTTCGTCATCCTATTTTACAAGCTACGATTGAATGAAAATGATCTCAAAAGAATCATTATTGAACATGATAATGGATTTACCATGGTTAATACAAGGTCGATTGAGCGAGATGGAAATGAGCCCTATGTTCTTCCAATCCAATGTGAGTAGGTATTTTACTCAGAGGTTCCAGGTACACCGGTTAGTCATTTTTTGTTAGAAATGATCCAAGAGGAAGGCTGGTAAAGTATAATGTGGTGGAAGAAGATGATGTAGATGGTGATCAAGATCAACAGTTAGTTGATGATGTGCCTAATGAAGATGTCAAAGAAGAGGAAATATATCATGATGATGTAGGACTTAATTTTCATGAAGATGATATCCATGTGGATGATGACATTATCAAAATTGATATCAATGACGATGATGATGATATGACCAATCCTTACAATGTTGAATCTGGATCGGATGATATAGACAAAGAGTTGGATGAAGAAGAAGATCAATGAAATTGAATTGTATGAGTTAGGTGATTGTATTATCTATTTGATATTCATTTCTTGATAAAATTATATTTTACTTATGTGGTTACATAATTAATTCATGATGTTTTTAATTTTTATGCCATTACATAATTAATTCATGAAGTACTTTTTAATGTTTAATTTTAATTCATAATGTTACAACTATTGTAGTTCTCCTAGAAATTTCCATATGATTATAATGAATACTATTTTGGAAAATTTCATGACAGATGACACATTGATCATAATAGTGAAATAATTTCAAAGTCGTTTAGATTTTTTAGACCAATCACCCTTCGCAATGTCATTTTTAGGATCATCTCCAATTTGATTACTTGGACACATAAGGTTAGATTTGATTTTCTTATCTTGGAGGAACATTGTGGCTTTGTGTAATGTGATAAAATTTTGTATGGGGTAGTTGCTATTGCTAAGTTGGATCACTCCTTTTTGCGAAGGCCATACACTTACGATTGGGTCAAGTATTCTTTTCTTTAGAAAATTCCTATTTCTTTTTGGATAGGTTATGATTTGATTAGATGGGTTATGAAACACTTATTTCAAGTAATTTATGTCTATTTTAATTTGTAATTTATTAAATTCAAACACATCCAAAATTATGTCCCTTGCTTTAATTGATTATTATGTTATTTAATTATTAACTCAAATGACACATCCAATTAAACTGTATATATCTAATTAAATATATCTAAAGTGTTGAACATTTTTAGATCAAATTTAGTAATTAACTCAAACAACTTTTTCAATTTAACTAACATTTAATTTTAAGATATTAAACAAATATGATTTATGAAAGAATTATATTGGCATGAAATTAAATATGATTTGTATTCCAATGTAAAAACTACAAAGAATGGAAACAATTCTTTCAACACATAAACTATTATGTAGTAGTCAATTAAAATGAAAAAGCTTACTCTATATTAGTTAGGATACACAACTAAGAAAATGATCTAAATAGTCTAATAATTTGACCATTAGCATATAGCAATTTCTATATTGTTGAAGATCTCTTCCATTTCAAAAACACAAAACAATATTAGGTAGATAATCAAAAATATTTCATTTCTATAGTGACTTATTTATCCTAGAGAAACTAAGTATATAGTATACAAAGAAAATGAACAAACCCACAACTACCCCTATTTTGAAGGAGTTTAGTTTTCTCCCCTTTCTGATCTCTCTAATATTGTCTAATTATTTTAAAGAGACCATAAAACACTATTTTTAAAAGGCTTGACATTAGAGAGATAGAGAAGAGGGGGAGAGAGGGAGAGATAGGTGCTAGTGTAATTAATATTTAATTACACTTGCATAAGTTTACTTAGGCATATTTTAATTCCTAGGTTATAGGTTTTTATCCTAATCTTGTTGAGCTATCTTTTTGCTCAAGATAAGACTAGATTTATGCATCTTTCCTTCTATAAAGAAAATTATCTCTTGTAATTATTTGTACTTTTAATATATCAATTTGCACATCTTTATGCAATCTCTCTGCTTTTTTGTTTTTCTCTTTGTGGAAGGTTATTTTTTGGTTTGCATTTTAGATCTTGGTTTCTAACAATAGGTTGAAGAGGAAGAGAGAGAAGAGATGGAGATAGATAGGTATAAAAGGGAGAGAAAGGATAGGGGGAGAGGGAGAGCAATATGTAGAAAGGGAGAGAGAAGAGGGTAGGGGAGAGAGGGAGATTAGCTCAATATATATAGGAGGAGAGGGAGAGAAATAGAAAGGGGGTGATATAGAGAGATTATAGAGGGGGATGGTGAGAGAGAGAGATAGAGATATATGGGTCAAAGAGAAAAAGAGATGGAGATATATGGGAGGAGAAAGGAAGAGAGGTGGAGATAGAGAGTCAATGGATAGGGGGGATATATAGGGAGGGAGAGATGGTGAGAGATAGAGAGGGGGAGATAGCTAAGAGGGGGGGGGGAGAGAAAGGAATATTGATAGGTAGAGGAGAGATAGAGAAGAGGGGGAGAGGGAGAGATAATTATATTAATTATATTATAATAATTATAATATTATATTAATATTATTTTAATATTATAATATATTAATATTATATTAATATTATAAATTTAGCTAATATTATATTAATTATATATAATTTATTATGTAAAATTTAACATGGTGCCACAATTTTCATTTTAATTGACATAATCTAAAAACCTAGCTCATCAAGAGAAGTGAGTCACGTGCCAACGGAGGAAAGGTTGCAGGAAGCCACAATTTTTTTGATTTGTTTTGCCATGAAGGCCTCTGCATCTTCTCCATCGCCAAAATGGTCCATATATTTCATCTAAAATTTATGAATCAAAGTGCCATAGGGTTTTTTATTTGATTTGGTTTCTGAATATTACTCTTTGTGATTGTATTTTGTATATTTGTCTTCAATGTCGGTGGGAAAAACCATAACTCAATTCTTTCAATCACTTTGCAACTTAGTTATTGGTGACTCTATTGTTTTCTTGTGAGAATCACAAGTTGGAATGAATGTATGTTGTTTGCAAGTGAGAATCATAGTTCACCGCCTTGTGTATGCTACAACATTTGGGTCCCAAACTAGACATCATCCTTTTTCACAATCACACAAGCTACCCTATTGCAAGGAGAACACATACATGTCTATGCTATGACACTTTTCATACATGTCTACCAAAGCATTTTATCAAATAGTTCACTGCCTTGCTACTATGGGCTAAAAGCCTAAAACAAGTGCTTTTGAACAAGCTATGGGAAAAAAATCTATCAAAGCATAATAGCAATAACATAGACAAGGCAGTGAACTGTTTGGAAAAATGCCTCAAAGAATTGTGGTCTCACGGTGATGGAATTCCATAACGAATGCCTATGGCTATGGATTTTCATGGCATTCCTTCTTCATGAGACTACATTTATTTGAGGCATTTTTTGAAATAGTTCATTTCCTTGCTATGCTACAAAATTTTTCATACATGAATACCAAAGCATTTTATCAAACAATTCACTACCTTAATGATATGGCTAAAATCCTAAAATAGGTGCTTTCAAACAAGCTATGGATGCTTGGAAAAAAATTATCTAAGCATAATAGTAAGCAATAGCATAGAAAAGGAAATGAACTATTTGAAAAAATGCCTCAATGGTGATGGAATACCATGATAAGCCATATACGAGGCAATGAACTATTTGAAAATATGCCTGAAAGAAATGTGGTCTCATGGTGATGGAATGCCTCAAAGAAATGTGGTCTCATGGTGATGTCATAGAGAACTAGAACATTGATGCAACCACTAATCCTACCTTAAAACATACCAAAAGTCTCCTAGCAATTATACATATGGAGATTTAAGATGACTTAAACATTTTTTATTGCCAAAGCATAAACTTATGATGACTTAACCAGTCCTAGTAAACACTCCCTCCCCATTAACCAGTCCTGGTAAACACTCCCTCCCCGTTAACCACTTAGACATATGGATTTTATTAGTGGAGAGTTGAACCACCTCACACATGCACCTGAATTATGTCTATTAGTGTTCTAGCAATGAAATGATAGATTAATCATAATGTCACCTTGGAATCACATCACCATGAAAGAACTTCATCCAACATCCTTATGAGTGTAGGTACCACCAAATAGGTATTTTTCATATCTGTCTTCCTCAAGCAAGGGAAATTTAGGAGGAGAAGAGGAAAGCGAGACATGTAGTAGGTCTAAAAGAGGGAGATCAACTAGAGGTCAAAAGATTAGAATAAAATTTTGTAAACGCACGGAAGCATTTTTTCTTGCTAAAGGGGGGTCATGTTCTTATGATGATGAGAGCATAGGTGAAGTTGAGGTTCCCTTGAGGTAGAAACATCTACTGAAACAATGGGTACCCAGGGAACTTCCTCCAATAAACATTGATTTTTGTGTCAATGAGAGGATATGTCACATAGCACCATCGTCATTACATGGTTTGGGCCTATTTTGAATGGATGCAATAAAAGTTTGTTACGAAAAAGTTATTGAATTTATGGAGTATGTCGGACCATGTTACAGTTACAAAGATTGGATGCAACTAGTCTGATGTACATGAAGTATGCATAGGTATTCACTGTCAGCAAATTATATACAACTAAAATATAAGGAACAAAATAAAGGAGTGGCTATGTACATTGACAAAAGGCCAAAAGCATTAAGGAATATTGCAGGGTTTATAAATAGTATATGACCTAGGTCAACAAATAAGCAACCCAATTGCATATTCGAGGCACACGAGGGAAATTGTGTATTCCTATGTGTGATAAAATCAGTAACTATAGGGGAAGAGTTGCTAATCAATTACAATTTCAATTGATTAGATACAAACACAATTACTATAGGGGTGGTATGTACTATATACCATTTTACCCGACCTCCAATTAATGACTCCAATATACCATTTTATTATTAGTATTTTTTTTCATAAGTCTATTGGTTTCATTTTGGTAATATTTTTTATATTTAATTTTTGTCACTGCGGGACATTGATTGCATGGGGAAGGCTTTGACGTAGACAAGAGATCATAATGCATCTTCAGGTGCTTCTACCTAATAGGTTTACCTCATTGTTATTGTAAAAATTAGATACGAGCAAAAAAAATTATTATTATATTTTTTTCATAAGCTTATTGGGTTAATTTCGATAATTTTTTTAATATTCTTGTTGCAGTTGACTGATCAGGGAAAGGTACCAGTAGTAGACAAGAGCATCCATAGGGTTGAGGTGTACTCATTGTTATTGGATGATGACATTGCATATTCAACAAACCCTCTCAATATGATAAGGAAGACACAAAAAAATGCAATGAAGAAATCCTTCAATTGTTATTCATAGTGCCTCAAACAGATGAGATAAGAGAGAGGGTTAAAATATTGACTAAGAGCGTACAAATCTTACAAGTAAGTTGTCATTAGGTCTTTAATTATAAATTCATTCATGGTTTTATAATTTGTACTCTTTTATTTCATGAACTAAATATGTGTCGTTTTTACAAGAGTTTTTGCGTCCTCATGATGTTGTTGTACATGATCAGGGTACTACAGGTGTTGCCCATAGAGTAGGGGTTGGTACAAGTGTCCATCCTGATCTTCCTACACATACATCAGATCATTCGTGCCTATATTGTCGACTAAAATGTCAACACATAGCATGTAGGGATTAGGTAGTACTCATGATGTAGAGGTCACTAGTAGTGGTGATTTTTTAGCAGCATTTCCTAGATCTTCCCATATTACTAGTATGGGAACATTGCTAGTCACATTTGTGGTGACTGAGGATTTTGTTCCCATAAAGATAGAGAAGGTCCCAAATAATTTAAAATGTTTTAATTATTATTATATATAATCCAATTGAAATTTACTTATTGATCACTCTTTTTAGACTAATGATCCCATGATCATTTTGTAGGAAATTATGTTTTTTATAAACATCTAGGTGATATAACATTGGATCTATTCAGGCCCACCATACGTACATGGTGGAATGCCCAAAATCAAGATTTAAAGGATGAGCTCATTAATTGTTTAGCTGTGTTGTTCAGTGATAAAACATTCAACTGAACCAAGGTCCTTAAAAAAGTTGGTACATATCTAAAGTATGTGAGGGACCAATATAGGTCACATTTAGAAAAGAAAAAAAGGTACGTACATCCCCTTATGATTTTGGAGAGGGAGTGGAAGGACCTGGTGTTGGATGGAAAGGAGAAGGATGTAAAGAAAAAAGGAAAGACACCACCGGGCCAAGGAAGGTATGTGATACTATCAACAATGTAATTATATAATGATTACTCTTTATTTTTACATAATCTAACATATTTCAAACTTTTCATAGGCTACCCAACACATCAAAGGAAACAAAGGAAAGACTAGAAAAACACGGGCAACATAAACTTCGGTCCAGTGGTTATATGAAATTATCCGCACAAATTGTAAGTATCAATAAATGAAATATTGAATCCAAATAATAAATTGCAAACAATTTTGGTTTTATCACACCATAGAAGCAAAATTCATGATCTTATGAAAAAATGCAAGGCTCTAAATTCAACAGAGCACCCATAGAAGAGGAAATGAAGATTTCCTTATTAATTTCCACTACACATGACATTGGAATGCAGCCTAGTGAGGGTGGAGGACAACCTGCAGATGATGGTCATGGTGTGCATCCCAGTACTAGATGTATTCATGTGCTATACAAAATTTAGTATGGATTAATACTATTAAGCATCTTAAATTGCAATTGGTGTATTAATTAATGTAACCTTTTATGTTTCAACTTTAGAGCATGTAGAGTGTGATCAACATGTTGAGCATGATCAAGCTAGAGAAGATCAGGAACATGATGTGGCCCCATCAGGTAAAGAGGACCACTCTAATGTTCTTTTAAACATATTTAATTGCAATTGGTGTATTAATTAATGTAACCTTTTTTTTTCAACTCTAGATCAGGATTTAGAGGGTGTTGAGCATGTTGAGCATGAGGCTATAAGACAAGATCATAAACATGATGTTGCACCATCAGGTAAACAGAACCACTCTAATGTTCTTTTAATTGATAAAATACTTGTAACAATAATAACAAAACATATCAATTTAATGTTTCTTTGTTATTACAACATACCCCCCCTTGCAGCGGCCTCCACGTTGTGATCAGTACATGACTAGGCGTACATTAAGATCATGAACAAAGGGAAAAAAAACTGAAGGGGGGACAAATGATTTAAAAAACGATACTCCATTTCAACTTTTTTTAGCTTCAAAAAAGAAAAATAAAAATGTGATTGTAATCATATTATGACAACCATATTTTTGATGATATGTAAAAACTAAATGAATGAATGTTATATGTTAATGAATGAGTGTTGTATGTTATTAATGGATGAATGAATGATTAATGTTATATGATCAGGTATGGGGAATTGTGAGTGATGTGAGGGGGGGGAGGGGCCAAATGAGCTTCCACCATCACGTGGTTGGCCATGTTAAGTAGAGAATATTAAACTATTCTTGAAACAAAGAGAAGGTCAATCCAACTACATCCAAGTATCTTTTTAATTCCTCTATCTTTCATCAATCTCTTTACTATTTGAACCTCGTACAATTTTTTTACATGAAGAATCCATTTTTGTGAAATGTGCCTCTAGTTGAGTAAACTGAATCTATGCTCTACAGCATAATTTCAAGTTGTTTTCATTCCAATGTTCTGAGTTTAGTTTGTTTGTATGGATTTGTATGAATACCACATTATGTTGTGTGTGGATTTGGTTTCAAAGCTCTATTTCTTTTGTTTTTAGTGGTGACATAACTCTAAAATTTGACTTTTTGTGCATAACAGGATAGTGGAAAAATTGATGACTCTGAAGGGTTTAGAGGCTCGATTGAGATAGAGACACGGATATTTGGATCTTGTTGTTGATGGGAGGCTTCCACTTAAAAATGAAATTTTGTACCATCTACAGGTATGCAAAAATTTCTCTACTTACATTCATTCAACTTACTGTCTTCCTTACCAAAATCTACCCTTGTTAAGCCACAACCATAACTAGATGATGTAGAGTCAAGGTGGAGGAGACTCAAACAAATCAGATTTCAATAGAGGAAAAAGGAAAACCATTTTATAAAGAAACCATGGAGTGTAGTTAAAAGTTTAAAAGGGCAGTCAAGTATGAATAAAATTATAGATAGTGAAATGTGTACTTCCCTCAATCTATTGAAATAAAGGATAGTCATAAGTCTTTATGACTATCATAAAGGGCATTCAAATGTAAAAAAATACAAGTATTTCCATTTCTTATTCTCCATGTCACATATTGCAAGGACTAGAGGATTTATTTCCAATTTCTCATATAGGAGAATACACCTATGGCTCATATGCATTCCTTTGTATAAATTGGAAGGTATAAGATTGAGAAAATGAATATAGATATTACTTCTTTTAATTGAATTTTACACCTTGATGGATGGATGAGTTTTATTTTAGATTCTATAGTTACTAAATTATCTATTCTAGTAATTTTGGAATGCCCAGAAGGATAGTCATTCCAAATGTTCTAAAGAGGGGAAGAATTATGTGATAATTTTGGTCATAGGTAGAAGCAAATGAAGCAAGAAGGACAATCAAAGGAAGTCTAATGATAGTCAAGCCACAATGTAAATGGAAGAGTGGGAAATACTTTAGAATGAATAATCCTAAGTTCGCATGGAACAAAGGATATAACCTTGAAATATACCATAAGGGAAGTCAAGTTCAAAGAGATCATTGTCATAGGTATGTAGATCATAGTGGATCACTATCATTCAAGAGGATCACAGTCATACAAAGAAGATCATAGCTAGTTGTATGAAAATCAAGTGCAGTTTAAAATCCATGAGGATAGTATTACATAAGGGAGGCATAAAATAGTTGAAAACAATCATTACGAGCATCCAGAATGCAAGAAAAGGAGGCACAAAGAAATACAAAATAAAACATTCCAAGGGCAGTCATGTATTAAGGAGAGACAATTATGGTTCATGGTTAGGTAGGGTCTTGGACAGAGCTTATTTAAGAGCAAAGTCAAAGGAACTATCAATGTATAACTAAGTTATGAGGGTAGTTTGGACAAATTTTTAGAAGATTTTTATAAAGAATTTTAACTATACCATTATACAAAGACTTGGAAAACATTTAATGTGACTCTCAGTCATATTGAAACAAATCCCACAATTTTTAGGCTAAGGAATATCAAATGAACTATGATAGTGACTATGAATCCTTGAGAACCAAAGAAGACAATCACTATGAAGGCTCAAATAGGTTGTTCTAAGGAATATATTAAATTGACAAGAGCTTGGGGAAGTCACCTTTGTATGTACAATCCACCATATGCATAAACCAGTGATCTATGATAGTAGGTAAGGGTCCTACGTGGTTCACAGAGGACAATGCTTTATAGGACATTACCATATGCTTGGTAAATATTTTAAGTGCTTAAACAAAGGAATTGTGAACAACACCATGACTATGATCATTGAAAGCCAAATGCACAATTTTGAAGGAGGTAGAGGTATATAAAGCATGGCAGTCATACCTTGAAAATGATAGTGTTTGACTATGAAGGGCAATAAGAGTAAATGAAGCTTGATACAAACATTTTTATGATGGTCAAGCGTAAGCTATTTATGAACTTTCATAAGTTAAATGGCAAGAGTAATTCAAGACACCTTGCAATGGGAAAAAGTACACAAAGGACAATAGGTTCTTGACATTATGAGGGTAGTATTTTTAATGAATACATGGAATACCTTCAAATGGTAGTCAAGGATAATGTTAAAGGATAATTAAAGTTTTCCAAGAGAGAGGTTTATATTTATGAATGACCTTACATAGTTGACATGGACAATGCCATGATTAAAAAATATGACCAACAAAATTCTATGACAAGCCTATTAGATACATAGATAGTTAAATGAACATGCTAAGGGAAGACTTCATCGAAAAACCATGATAAGTACAATCACCTTGAATACAACCCACCATGTACACAATAAAGATAGAGGCAAGGTCAAGGAGTTCATGTAGATAGTTAAAGGGACAACATTGAGTATAGAGTTATCAATGTGACAGTCATGAAGGGCTAGAACTTTTGCTTATCAAATTCATTCCATCACTGTGTAGAGTGCCATGGACAAAAGGGTAACAAGTTTGTTAAGGCATAATCATTAAGTAACAATAGACATTATAGATAGGATAGTCATAATGATAGATGGGAAAACCATTTTTCAAAAGGGTAGACATCATTAGCATATCCTACAATCACTACATTCCAAGAGATGACATGATGGATGTCCATACCCTATTCCAAAGCTCACCCGACATGATGATCAATGATGTAGATACTTTTTTTTTTTTTAAATTACACAGTTTTACTAAACTTTCAACGAAAACCATCAATGAAATACAAAAAATTCTGACGCAATTGTTGTACCTCCAACAAAAGATAGCAATACCTAATTGTCGACATTTTGGAAAAATACACCGACGAAAGTTTTTGACGAATAGAAATTTTTTCGCAATTTCGACAAAAACATGATCCCTTGAAAATCAACAAAGTTAGGTCAATATTTTGACATTTTTAAAGTCTATCGAAAGTTTGACAAAAAGGTTCCAACAAAAATTGGTTCATTTTTTTGTCGATATTCCAACAATATTTTGTCAAAAATTCAACAAATGTTCGTCAAAAATTGGACCCAAATACTGTAGTGCCACTTTTCTTTTCATCCAAGCCCTTAAACTCCTTGAACTTCTCAAATGTATCTGATTTGTTTTTCAAAAAATACACCCAAATTTTTCTACTATAGTCATCTATAAGTGTCATGAAATAAATATTTCCACCTAGGGTTGGGGTATTCATGGGGCCACACAAATTTGAATGCACTAGCTCTAATGGTGCTCTAGCTCTCCTAGAATTCCCTAATTGAAAGGGCTACCTATATTGTTTACCTAGGATGCATGCTTCACACTTTCCATTGGGCTCTATAATTGCTGGTAGGCCCCTAACCATATCTTTTTTAACTAAAAGATTTAAACTAGAATAACTTAGATGCCCATACCTCAAATTCCAAAGCTTGGATGGGTCTTGGATGATTGTTTTGAAGGTTGAATGCTGCAAGCCTATTGACTATGTTGGGATTTACATTTTTATGGGAATTATCCATTTCTTTGTCATTTGAATCACTACCATAACTCTCTTGTTTCCATCCTTGTCATAGATGATGCATTCCCATTTCTCCAATAGCACTCTATAACCATTTTGGACCATTTTTCCAATGCTTAAGAGATTGTGTTTCATCCTTGGAACATAAAAGATGTCATGGAGTTGTCTTTCTTCACCATGCTTGGTTTGTAGGAACACTATGCCCTTGCCCATGACTAGAACCTTTTGACTATTCCCCATTTTAATTTTAGACTTAATGCTATTGTCTATGGAGGAAAATATTTTTTTGTTACCACTCATGTGGTTGCTACAACCACTATCCAAATATCAAACTTCAGCGTTTCCTTGTTCTGTAAGATTGCATGTAATGAACACTTGTGACTATTTTTCATTTTCAGCCTTGTTCTCATTTGCCACATTTACATTTTGACTCCCTTGGTCACACTATTTCTTCCTACATTCACTTGCATAGTGACCATACTTGTGATAGTATTAACATTGCACATTGCTCTTATTAGATCTCTTATTTGAGCTACTATTCTTCTTTGTGTTTTGGAAGTCAGATTAGTAGGTGTTGTCCTCCTCTTGATTTTTTGAACCTCCTCTTCTGGAGTTGCTTCTCCCTCTACCTCTTTGACCTCTTCCCCTGCCATTTCTTCCTCTTTCCCTACCTCTCACATTGTCTTGTGCTTTGAAGGCTTCTTCCTAGGAAGAATTTGTAGACCTATTTAGGTGTTTCTCATGGGTTTGAAGTGAACCCATTAACTCATCAACTAACTTTTGTGAGAGGTCCTTTTCCTCTTCTATGGAAATAACCATTGGGTCAAAAAAATTTGTTAAACTCATGAGAATCTTCTCCATAATCTTCTACTCTTCCATGGTTTCTCCATTTATCCTCAACTGGCTAACCAAGGTGGAAGCCCTTGTATGAAAATCTAAAATGGACTCACGATTCTTCATCTACATGGTCTCAAATCCTCTTCTTTGTAGCTAGAGTTTCACTCCCCTAACTTTATCAGTCCTTTTGTAGGTGGTTTGAAGTATTTCCAATGCTTCTTTTTCATAACTAGTTATTGCTATTTGAGGGAAGATAGCCTCTATCAAGGTTGCCTCAATCAAATTGAGGGCTTTGGCATCATTTTTTCTTGTCTGTCAAGGTTGCCTCAATCAAGTTGAGGGATTTGGAATCATTTTTTCTTGTCTCCAACTATTTTTGAGCATTGCTCAATGCTATAAATACATTTGGGTCAATCACATTTGTGAACCCATTTGCTACTAACTCCCATAAGTCATTTTCCTCTAAAATGGTTATCATTTTCTTTGCCCAGACATCATAATTTTTACCATCAAATATAGGTAGTTGTTGCCAACTCCTATTATCTCCTCCAGCCATTTTTCTAAATGGGGAAAAATGCAAATACCCAAAAAAAATCTAGTGGTTTTCTTCACTACCCAAAAAACTAGGGTTCTGCCACTACATGCCTAGGAATAAAGCTAGGGCTTTAAAAACTAAATTCTTAGAAAAATTAGGGCTCTGATACCAATTTTTTGGGTAAACAACCCAACTACAGTGGGTAAAGAATGAAAAAACACAACTAAGAGAAAAGGAGACAGAACAAGACAAGTGGGTAGAATATTTTATATTTCATTCATTCAATAAAAGATTACATTAAAAAAGGATTACACAGAAATCAGAGCTAAAGCTCTATATATTCTTCATACAAAAGATTGAGTATTTTCTAGTGCACTGGAGCTTTCTGTGTGCTTCTATTGTTGCAAGTTCTCCTGAACATTCCCTTCCTATAGTTATGTTTTCTACTAAACATTCTTCCTTGTCTACTGCTACAAAAAATAACTCTGTTGTGTCTTACTAGAAAACATTCTATTCTTCTTGTGTCTTTTGTTGTCATTTCCAAAACTATCACCCAATTTCAAATTCAACTATTGGAATAAATTTTTTCCAAAGCACATTAACTAGGAAAACAAATATTTGACAATGAAAAAGGGGGGAACAAACCAAAATGGATCTCATCTGACTAGGAATTTATTGTATTTTCCCATTGCTACTCAGGATTAAATATTCCAACATCTTGCTAGTTGAAGTAGTCTTAAATCATAGGAAAAGATTGATTGAATTATAATTAGTTTAAGGGCCGATGAAGTTATGTTCAAACTAGTCTTACCTCTCACTTGAGGAAATTAATGGTTTGAGAATTGTAGCTGGGGCTGATATAAGTCTTGCCCCTATGACTAGTTTCACAATAAATTTTAAACCAAAGCAACATGAATTTGGTACCCATTACCAATGGAAAATATCTTTAATCTTCTCTACTTCTTGATTCCCCATTTTTTCCCAAATGTGACGATATAGATAATTTTGTTGTTGTTCCCTATTCTAAACCCAATTTAGTAGCTACATCTTAGTCTACAAATAATGCATCTTATGTTGTTGAATCTTATGCTGAAATCAAACCTATGTGAAAAATATCTAAGAGTGATGGGGGTAATATTTTTCTATTTTAAAACTAGTTCCAAAATTCAAATTGTGTATATGGAAAACTCTATTGTTTCACTTGCTTTAGAGCCAAACTTAATGTATTTGTATATTGATTCCTAGGAAACTGACCAAATTCAAAAGAGAAAGATACTTCTATGGAAATAAATTTAGATGTATCTAGTGAATTTGATTACACCTTTCCTAGTGATAGTACAATACAAAAATCCACAACTTTTGCACAACTTGCTATTCCTTGTCATGTTCTAAAAGAAATGGAGATAAAACAATTTATTCTTAATAATGAAACTCCCTTATCATCTGAAATAGTACCAATTATTGTTGTTACAGACTTTAGTGGATCTTCTTTAGTTGAAGAAACTAGTGCAAATAGGTTTAATGAAAAGATGAATCTATTAGTTTGGTTGGCATAGAAAGTATTGATTTCAATGCTACAAGAACCTCTATGTTTGAACCTCTATCTACAAAATATAAATGTTCCTCTTCATCTCCTGGCATACCTACTCCATCTTGTCCAACCCTACATTTTTCTCATGGTAAAGTGGCGGTCCCTCCAAGTGTTGACCATTTACAAGGACAAGCTTTTGTAACTCTTCAAGCTCTAAAGGATGGTAGAAATTTATCCATCATGGACTCTAGAAAATTCCAAATTTTATTGCATGAAGGATCCAAAAGGCATGAGCTACATCTATATTCACCTAAATTAATTGATGTCATCAATATGAAATATTACATGGTTATCAAAGATGGTGTATTAAATGATCTACATAAGGATATTCATTAACCCATACACATTGATCAAGTTAATAAAATATTTTATGCTAAAAAATCTCATCAATCAATCCTTAATTATTTTAATGCATTGTCATTGAACTATCTTTAGTATATTACACCCTTAATTAACACTGTGATATTCTAGACTTGTGATATCATGTGATCATGAATTTTTGACATGTTGAGGAATGTGATGTTGTATCAGTGAGTTCTCACCACTCACCACAAAATTAGTGGGTGAGTATATGATTAGTATGTAGTATTTATACTTATAATCGCATTGATTAAGTGGAACTCACTCTCCACTAAACAAGTCAAATAGTGACTATTTATTTGTTATTTTATTTATTTCTAACCTCACTGGAAAGTGGAAAAGAAAGTTGTTTAAAATATATAAATTTTCCTTAATTAAGTAGATGGAAAACCCATATACCATATGCTCCCACCTCGCTTCATTGAAGATCTTGGTGATCAGAAAGTGGAAGCAATATATTCCTAGATTATTCTCTCATATGGTATATTGTCATATTTAACAAGTTATAAATTCCTTGCTACCCTCATGGATGGCAGTCATCAAGAATTTTTCTGGGAACTGGGGTCCTAGAAAGGGTTGCATACCCATGAACATGTTGATTAGAAAATTAATTGAAGTATTCCTATTCCCTATGATGGGCTTAATGAGTTACTAGCCTCTTTTCTTTCTCAAAATTTTAGCTAGAGTCCATGTGGCTTCATGATGCCAATACAGTTGAGTGGTAAGAAAATTATATTTGATGTATGCATCATTACAATTTTTTGGACAATGATTGTTTGGATTCAATTTTATTTGAAATTTTTCTTTTAATGTGTTATATTTATATAATGGTAAGATGGTTCTGATGCTAATTATTGTAGAAAAAAGGATTTATTAGTAGAAAAACTGAGATCATATAAAAATGGTTGTTACATGTGGTATCAGAGTGAGATCCAAACACTAGGCCTGATGACCTACTACCAATGCTCATACAACAACAAAATTTTGATTATTGTAGTCTAAAAGATATTGAGTTTTATGTTACAAGAATGGGAAGAGTCCAAAATTCAAAGAAGAAAAGAAAGGAAATAAGAAATTTTCTCTTATTTATTCCAATTGAGAATTGAATAATGTTTTTGTAAAAAAAAAATTCTTTTAAAATAAAACTTGTCCTAATCATGTGTTAAAGAATGGATGTAACCTTAAAAGAGAATATGTTCCTTGTATACTTGGAAGGGATCTTGGATGGATCCACTTGAATCCTTGGGGATTTAGGAGGAATTTTGAGCTGACACTCAAGCTTATTATCAATTTCATATATACTCCTAAAGATGGTGACCTTGGTGCATTTCCAATAGGGAAGTGTCATCTTTAGAGATTGAGTCAAGACTCAGATGGTCTTGATGAGTCTAAGTCTCTAGCCAAAGCATGTTCATGTTTGGTATGGATGGATGCCTATTCCATTTGAATAGATGTTTATCCTAGTTGGATAGATGAAATCCTATCCCATATGGACAGATACCTAACCCGTATGGTTGGATGCCTTTCCTAGATGAAAAATTCCTATCGTGTATGGATAAAAGTACCTGAGTATGCAATTAAATAAATATGTGTCATAAATTGAATGGTATCAATATGTGATAAAAACCTATCTCTTAAATATAATTAAATTCTTATATCATTGATCATTAGGGTGCATTATTTGTATAAATAATTGGATTTTGAAAAATTAGGTGAAGTGCAATGGTTTTCTCTCATGTTGAGTGTATCTTTTGAAAATGAGAATATTACAAGAAGCCAAGGCATCAAACTAATACTTACCATTTTGATTCATCGTTAAGTTTGAGATTATTTTATTAATGAAATAGATACTTCTTTAAGGCACAAATATGCATTCAACATGGTGTTGCTTTCAATTTTTTTATGATCATGTTTGGATGATTCAATTGATATTATGAACCATGGAATGTCTCTAATAATTTGAGTAAAGAAATAAATTGAGAGGAATTCACTTATTCTAATATACGAAAGAATAAGTTAAATAAGTTACTAAGTGACTTATTGAGATGCAATGAAACTATATGGTTAAAGTTATGAAACTTTTAATGGACAATAGCATATGATCAGGGTGATCCCACAATACTCATTTATAATTTTTGGCCAAACTGGAGACTAAAATATTTTTTTCTAACTAAATCTTCACTTTCGGGCACCTATAGTAGCTAAACCATGAGGAATTTGAAGATGATACAAAGTAGAGTCTCATGAAATTTTTTTTGTAGACTCTAAATATATTTTTTTCAAAAAATTTGGAATCATATTGCACTTCTTTTTCCATCTCCTTCGAGAACTAGTTTTTTTCAGAAAACAACATTTTTAAGGAGTGACACTCACTGTATAATACATAACTTTTTTTCAATGATGGATAAAATTCTAATTCTTTTGAGTTTAGATTTGTACCTCTCATATATAGTGCTTCCACTTGGTTAGATAGTTTTTTATTGAATATTTTTTCTTTAATCAAGTTTCAAAGTCAAACCAATTACAATTGAAATGTAGGAAAACCATATAACACGTAACTTTCTTTGTATGTATAAAAATTCAATTTTTTTTTTCTTTTGGATAAAGGACTTCAATATTTGGTGCACTCATATTTTTAAAAAAAGAAAATTTGATAATCTGCTATTTTTTCACATGTGCAAAACAAAGAGCTTGATTTTCAGTGAAAAACCTATGTTTAATAAAACTAAAAAACCCAATACATAATAAAACTAAAACATATTAAAATTATAGTGATTGGATAACTCATTTTGAGGAATACCTAATTCCAATTGGGTTTTTGAAGTCTCCTCCATTTTCATCCTCAACCCAAGCTTCAAAACACAAAATTCTAGACCTTTTATGCTAGAGGATGAAAAGGTGGGAATTAGGTGGTTCGAACAAACTAGGGGGGTTTGAGCGAGCTCCCAGGGGTTCACTCATATCAAGGTTCATTCAAACCCTCGTTCATTTGAACCCCCTCTCAAAAAGTGTTTTTCTTTAATTTTTTGGTGGGAATGAGGCCCACCTTGCATTTAATTGGTTCACACAAACTAGGGTTCATTCGAACCCCAAAAACCAATTTTTTTTGTATGGGGTCATTTTTTGCCACTTTTCCTTCCTCACTCAAATTGTAAACCACTTTTGTGGGTTTACCCAACATCGAACTTATGAACTAAAATTTGATAGTCTAGGAAAGTGCATGAAGTTGGGTACCAATTTCATGGCCACTTTCTAAAAAAACTTTGAAAATGCTATAATGTGAGTGTGTTATAACGTGCACGCATTATAGCACATTAAAAGCAAAAAAAAATGTGAAAGTCTTCATTTTCACTTTGACTATTTTTTTCTTCTGCCTGTGACCAAAACCCACAACTTTTGCACTCACATTCTAGGAGGAGGTATTGGGCACAAATCTTTAGCAAGAGTTGCTATTTCTTTGCAAGGATGGTTCCATAACAATGAAGAGGTGGGAGAGGTAAGTATTGTTTTTTTTTTGTTTTGAATTTCTTAGTTTTAGGTTGATTTTGTTAGTTTTAGGTTAAATTTGTATATAAATTTTTGAATTTGTAGGAGATGCAAATGAACTCACAAACCCACAAAATCCTCAAGAAGAAGAGAAACAAAATAGTGAAGAACAAAATCCTCAACAAGAAAATCAACCTCAACAACAACCTCCTCCGCCAATTCCTCAACACCCTCCTGGCACTCAAAAAAATTTAATGAGTGAGATTGAGAACAACAAAAAATAGATTGAGGATTTTATTATTAGGTTGAGTGATCCAAATGGTTCAACCATAGAAAGAATGACCCTTACAAATTCATTGAAAGATATGTTAAAAAATGTAGATTCAATTAGCAAACAAATTACCGAATGGCAAGATAGGAGGCAAGTAGGGAGGGCATATTATGAAAATAAACTATCATATAAACAAGTAAAGGATTTAAAAATTACAAAAGATGATTTGTGCTCATTATTGACTTACCCATGCACAAATCAAAATCCTAGCTTCAATATGAAGAGGTTTCCTATTCATTGGTGCCACCACCAAGGGATTAGGAACCATTTTTTATGATAGGTGGTACATGGTCTTTCATGACCGATCGTGCAACAATTGTGAATTACCCCAATATTTTCTTAGGAAACTATATAGTGAGTTCATATCGAACAAAATACCAAATTATTTTGATATCAAGGACTTCCAACGGAGAGGTGGGGGATTAGCTCAAGATCCTGCCTAGTACACAGCCAGATCCTACACGGCAAGGGGGGCGAGCTCTTGCTAGGTCACCTCGTGAGCATGTTGTTATGCCTATAATTGTGAAGGAGAGTGTAGACATAGAGACTTTGTAGGCGATCAACACTTTGACCTAGAGTGTCATCCATCATACTAGCCCTATTCTACAGTGCCTTCCAAGGTAGTCTTCGAGTGGTGGCCTTCGAACCCATGTGTGTCAATATTGTGAGGTGACTTGTTTGTATGACCCCACTAGCACTCAGAAGGATATTGTAGAGGATCCTTATGTAGCTATGGAGATGGAGAGGGTAGCTAACATTTTGCATGATGCATATGGAATTAACTAATATAGTTTTATGATTTTAATAAAATTACAGGGTCATAATGTTGAGACTGGATACACTAGCCCTCCACCTACTTATTTCTACAGTACACCTATCGATGTGGTATGTAACTAGTAAACAATTATAAATTTATTACATGTTAATAACATTGTTCTACGAATGGTATTTTAATATGTGATTTTGGATGTTCAACAGGGTAATATTAGAGGTTTCAAGGGAACACCTCCCAGTGCTAGTGGATTTAATCAAACCTTCATGAAAGTAATAGAATAAATATTTTAACTAATGGATTATACTTAATAGATTTGTGTAGTTTATATTCATATCATTGGTTACGTTGCATTTCATATCATTCAAACTCAAAGCATTACTTCACATTTCATAACTAATAACTAGATGTTGATAGATGACAAAATTTCAACTACAATATAGTTGTTTAGAAAGTCAACATAAGCAGTGATGCAATTTCTTCACATGGAGGCATGTTCTTGTAAAGCTGCACCTACACAACAAACTATGGATGCTTGGAAAAAATCTATGAAACCATAAATGTAAGCAATAGAATAGACAAGATAGTTAGTAGTTTCAAAAAATTCCTCAAATAAATGTGGTCTCATGGTGATGGAATTACATTCCATCACCATGATACCACATTTCTTTGAGGCATTTCTTCAAAATGCTCAGCACCTTTTCTATGATACCACATTTTTCATACATGTGCACCAAAGCATTTTATCAAACTACTCATGCTTCCTTGTTGCTATGGTGAAAAGCCTAAAATAGGTGTTTTCCAACAAACTATGGATGCTTGGAAAAATATCTATCAAAGCATATTAATATAACAATATAATCCTTTGAACTAAATACAAAGGAAACCAATAAAATTTTTTGCATAAGATTTAAATTGGTTAAATAAATTTTCTAACAAATAAATTTTATGGGGAATAGGCTTGCATTTGAACCATCTCAATTCACTTGTGCTATTAAATTGATACAACTAAGCAATTAAATGCTACCTTATGCTAATCCAAGTGGAAAAAAGTATCACAAAACTAAATATAATATATTCTAAATAGAAATATCTTTAATCCTTGTTTTCACCCCCTACGCATATACATTAGCATTTGTCTCTTCATTTGGCTTGGTCAAGTAGTTTCTACATTTTTAGAGGAGACACTCATTATTCCTTAGAAAGGGCTCTTCCACAATCTTTCTCAAATGTATCATAAGGAACCTCATATATATGCTCATAAGGCTTCGAAATACATCTGACAACTAAGAAACAGACACAACCTTGGTATGCCTTCAAGGAACTTATGAGGATAATGTCAAATGCATTCCCTTAGAATAAAAGAGCATTCAATACACAACCAAAATAACACACAAAACATAATCATGTAAAATAATAGTGGGCTACCTTAAGCAAAAGGAGAATTTTTAGGATAAACTTGAAATATTATACTAAAGAACACTATGATTACATTTACACACAAGATACAATCTAGTAAGCAATAATACTGGTCATAGAGAAGGAAATGAACTTTTTGAAAAAATGCCTGAAAGAAATGTGTTCTTATGGTGATGGAATTCCATGATGTACATTTGTTTGTAATGGTATTCCATCATGATGAGACCCCATTTCTTTTGACGCATTTTTTCAAATAGTTCACTGGCTTCTATATGCTACCATATCATACATGTCTATGGAAGCATTTAATCAAATGTTTTAGCAAGTTGATGCTATGGTTAAAACCCTAAAAACACATCCTTTCGAACAAGATATGGATAGGGAAAATAGTAAGCAAGATAATCAGAAATATATAGTTTAATAAGTATTCAAATTTTTGTTCATTAGATCTCATACACTATAAGCCATGACGTGTCCATTGCTATTGGAACTTTTTTGTGATTAAATAATTTGTTGTTTTATTTTTAGATGTTTGTTGTGGAAACACCTCCAAATGTTATGAGGGAAATGGATATCACTGTTTCATCCACTATGCAATCCTCGATGGATCTAATAGGGGAGGTATGAGGAAAATTACTAAATTTCAATTTACATTTTTTGTTATAGATGTTAGTTCGAGTGAAAAATCAAAGAAAATTATTGATTCATAGTCTAATTTCTATTTGGATGGTTTATACAGGGGTTGAGCATGCCTCATCATTGACGTGCAAATATTTCACTTGAGGAGAGTGATCATGAGATGGTCATAAGTGATTTTTTTTAAATATATCATTTTTTATAATGTAATTTCTATATATTAATGTCCTTACTTCTTATTGTAATAGTTAAAAATTCACCAAGAACTTAACAAGAATAGGAGTAGCAAGAGCACTCCTCGAGTGCAACAGAAATGAGTGATAGACCTATCACCATCTAATTGACCAGCAAAGGGCAAGAGTTTATTTTGAGAGCCTAGAGAGCAATGACTTTTGATTCCAGAGCCCTTTGTTGTAATCCTACATGGCAGTTTTGTACATTATTTGTATTGGATATATTTGACATTGTATGCGTATATGGTATTCTCATAAGCCTATATGGTTATTTTGTACCTATATTTTATACTTATATTGACATACATTGATGAATGTGTACATGGCTATTTGGTTAATACAAATCTTTTTTATTGATGGTGTCCATATTTGCATGTTATAAATTCATGGTTCAATAGATATGAGTTACGTGTATTGAAGTGTTTACTTTACAATGTACGTGTATACTTTGTGACTTATGTGTGTTCCAATGTATACTTTGCAACTTACGCTTTTTCATGCGTATACCTTGTATTTGTGCATATACTTTGTCTTAAGTTGTGTATATTGTGTATTCATGCACGTATACTTCAAGGCTTATGTGTTTGTGACTACTTGTGCTTCCCTTATTCATATGTACATGCTTGACTTATTCACATGTATACTTATTAATTGGTTAGCCATAGCATTGATCATTGTTGTCCTTCATGGTTTGTCTTGAATAAATTAATTGATTGATCATAAAAAACTTTATCTAAAATAAAAAAGTGCATTCTCAATTGGTATTCTATGAAATGATTGATAAAAAGATTCCAATATATTTAATCCTTTGATTGGAACAACTCAATTAAGCAAAGGATATGTACATAATACTTTTCCTTTTAGTTTAGCAATGCATGGAAGTTTCAGAAAGTATCCTTGATATTACAAAAATATATGTGTTTATACACTTCAATTGTGTGCTCACCCTTTGGTTCTTCAAAAGAAAAATCTTCCTATGTCATTGTTACACTACATATGTAAACCGTATTTTGTATTATAGAAATATATTAAGCTACCAATCTCAAGACCAATGTCACAATGATACAAAATAATGTTTGAGACTGCAAGAAGACATCAAAATGGCTAGTGTACTAAAAAAATTCTTATGATTTATGAAGAACATTGATAACTCTACTCAATTGGCTTCTTTTTTCAAAATCATAAAAATTGAACCCTAGCATAAATAGACTTTGTATATCAAGCAACCACAATTCAAGTTTCAAAGATGAATATTTATCATGCATGTTTTAAATGGAATTCAAGTTTATGGTGGTTTTGTTTTTTATATGATGTTATATGATATTCTAATCCTAATGCATGCTTCTAGGCTGCATATATATTTATATTTTGTTTTTACATGATTTTTGTACCAATGAACCCAAAATGAACTGAACCCCCCTCCAAAAAAATCTGGCCTAACTAGAGAACCAAACCCCCAAACCTGAACCTCAAAACCTATTCCAACACTCTTTATTCTGCCTACACAAACTTAATTAACAACCAAATTATGATGCATCTTCACTTTAGCCACTTTTACTCCCTCAAACATCTCATTTTCATTCAAAACCCCTATTTTTCCAAGTAGGGCATCATGCCATAACATACTTTTGACCTCCCCTATCCTTGAAGACATTTTGAGCACATCAAACTCCACAACCTCACCCTATTTCCAACCTATTCTAACTTATTTTCAAGTAATTTCTTCTTTTCACCTCTACTATCCTTGCTTTTAAGGGGCCTCAATTTGAATTTTGAATAGGGGAAACGTTAGTAATCTCTTCCAATGCCTTTACCAATGCTATTTTCTTATTCCTACTCCCTATCCTACTTTCATCAAGCCCATATCACCGAGACATAGCCTGAACAATAGGTGGAATGACCTATTTCAACATATTACACTTGAACCCTTAAGGGATCGATCTAGTTGAACGTAGCTCAGAGCGATTCCTTGTATTTGGGTGTGAAAGAGGACCGTGCCTAGTGTAAACATACCTATTCTAATGCATTGGAATAGTCTGTTTTGGTCACACAAGTTGTAAAATGAAAGTTGCACTAGTTTGCAAGTTTCCACTACTTGCATTTGACACTTTTTCCATCAATTAAAAATTGGACACCACAGGAAAACCACTCTGAGATAACAAAAACTGAGAAAGTTTATTATAGAGGGGTCCAACACAATCCCATAGGATTATATGAGAAGTTTCTAAGAATTACGGTATTTGAGTAACAACATGCTCAAGTTTGTAGCCATTTTGCACTTTGGACCCTTAAGGGATCAATTTGGTTGAACGTAGTTCAGAGTGATTTTGTGTATTTGGGTATGAAAGAGGACTATGCCTACTATAAAAATACCTATCCAGATGCATTGGAATAGTTCATCTAGTCACACGAGCTACAGAATGAAAGCTGCACCACTTTGCAACTTTCTACTACTTGCATTTGACACTTTTTTCATCATCAGAAAACTAGACACCATAGAAAAACCAATCTAAAATAACAAGAATAGAGAAAGGTTATTCTAGAGGGGCCCCACATGATCCCATAGGACCTAATGATAAGTTTCTAAGCATCACGGTATACGAGTAACAACATGCTAAAGTTTTTAGTCATTTTGCACTTTGGACCCTCAAGGGACCGATCCGGTTGAATGTAGCTCGAAGTGATTCCGCATGTTTGGGTGTGGAAAATGATCATTCCTAGCATAAAAATACCTATTCATACATGTTGGAATAGTTTGTTTGGTCACATGAGTTGCAGAATGAAAGTTGCACCACTTTGCAACTTTTCACTGCTTCCATTTGACACTTTTTCCATCAACTAAAAACTAGACACCACAAGAAAACTACTTTGAGATAAAAAAAAATAGAGATAGGTTATTGTAGAGGGGCCCAACACAATTCCATAGAATTAGACGAGAATTTTCTAAGCATCACGATATTTGAGTAATAACATGCTGAAGTTTGTAGCCATTTTGCACTTTGGACCCTTAAGGGACCGATCAGATTGAATGTAGCTTGGAACGATTCCACATTTTTGGGTGTGAAAGAGGAACATGTGTAGCATAAAAATACTTATTTAGATGCATTGGAATAGTTTGTTTGGTCACACGAGTTGCAAAACGAAAGTTGCACCACTTTGCAACTTTCCACTACCTACGTTTGACACTTTTTCCATCAACTGAAAACTAGACACCATGGGAAAACCACTCAGAACTAACAAAAATTGAGAAAGGTTATTATAGAGGGGCCCAACACAATCTTGTATGATTAGATGAGAAGTTTCTAAGTGTTATAGTATTTGAGTAACAACATGCTGAAAGTTGCAGTCATTTTTCACTTTGGACCCTTATGGAATCAATCGGGTTGAACATAGCTCAAAGCAATTCTGAGTGTTTGGGTGGGAAATAGGAATATTCCTAACATAAACATACATATTTGGATGTGTTGGAATAGTTCATTTGGTCTCATGAGTTGCAGAACGAAAATTGCGCCACTGTGCAACTTTTCACTACTTGCATCTAACACTTTTTTCATCAACTGAAAACTGGACACCACAGGAAAACCACTTTAAGTTAACAAAAATTGAGAGAGGTTATTATAGATGGGAACAACACAATCTCATAGGATCAGATGAGAATTTTCTAAGCATCATGATATCCGAAGTAATAGCATGCTGAAGTTTGCGGCCATTTTACACTTTGGACCCTTAAGGAATCGATTCGGTTGAACATAGCTAGGAGTGATTCCACATGTTTGGTTGTGAAGGAGGACCATGACTAGTGTAAACATACCTATTTGGATGTATTGAAATATTTCTTTTAGTCGCATGAGTTGTAGAATGAAAGTTGTACCACTTTATAACTTTCCACTACTTGCATTTGACACTTTTTCCATCAACTGAAAACTGGACACCACAGGAAAGCCACTCTAAGATAAAAAAAAACCAAGAGAGGTTATTGAAAATGGTCCCAACACAATCCTATAGGATTATATTCTATTTTTTTAAGAATCACAGTATCTGAGTAACAGCATGTTGAAATTTACAACCATTTTGCACTTTGGACCCTTAAGGGATTGATCCGGTTGAACATAGCTCAGAGCGATTCTGCATGTTTGGGTGTGAAATAGGACCATACCTAGCATAAAAATACCTATTTAGACATGTTGGAATAGTTCGTTTGATCACACGAGTTGCAGAACGAAAGTTGCACCACTTTGCAACTTTTCACTACTTCCATTTGACATTTTTTCCATCAACTAAAAACTGGACACCACAGGAAAACCACTCTAAGATAACAAAAACCAAGAGAGTTTATTGTATAGGGGCCCAATTCAATCCCATAGGATCAAACAAGAAGTTTCTAAGCATCACGATATTTGAGTAGCAGCATGCTAAAGTTTGCAACTATTTTGCACTTTGGACCCTTGAGGGATTGATTTAGTTGAACGTAGCTCAGAGTGATTCCACGTGTTTGGGTATAAAAAAGGACCATTCCTAGTGTAAAAATATCTATTCAAATGCATTGGAATAGTCTATTTGGTCACACAAGTTGTAGAATGAAAGTTGTAACACTTTGCAACTTTCCACTACTTGCATTTGATACTTTTTCCATCAACTAAAAATTGGAAACCATGGGAAAACCACTTTGAGATAAAAAAAAAAAATTGAGAGAGGTTATTGTAGATGGCCCCAATGTGATCCCATAGTTTTAGACAAATATTTTGTAAGCACCATGGTAGCTGAGTAATACATCGTCAAAGATTGAGCTACCCTTTTGCACTTTGGGATTTGATGTTTCATTGAACTGTATGGTTCCGTACAAGGTGATTGTGCTTTTTTTTCAATGGAATTCAATGGGCAGTAGACTTAACTCCATTTTATTTTATTTTTGGTTGGATTTTGAAGTGATTTTTGTGCATTTTAGAAGCCAATTACTGAGGGTCGGTTTGTATACCCTATTTTAAGGGTTTTGAGTGCATTAAAATGTCATATTAAGTCTTTCACCCACTATATGCTTCTATAACTCGATGGAAAGGCTTAGTTATGGTTATAAAAAGTGTGTGGAAAGTTTTTTGTGCAAGGGAGGCAAATATATGGTTTTTAGGTGATGCCCTAGATGTCAAATGGTGTAGTTTTTAGTGGAAAATGGTTGTTTATTGCTAGGGTTTGAAGAAGTCTTTGGGGGAAGGGATATCTCTTGAAATTTTAAGCTTGTGTAGACCTTTTTAAAGGTGTTTTAGGCTTTGGTTGGCTGTGGGAAGGTTTCAAGTATGATTTTTCAATAAACCCTCTCCTAACTTATAGTCTCCAAATCTCATCAAATGGGCTTATCTTTTAGAGAAGGTCATCCAATGGCCAACCAAACATCAATCAAGATTTAACATAGACCCTAAGAAAAATTTCCAAGAGATCATATCATGTTTCTTTGTACCATCATTAAGATCCAATAGACCACCTTGCATAAAGGCTACTAAATTAGCCCTCTTTGCAAAGAGATGTCCTTTTAAACACTAGATCTTCACTCAAACTCCTCAAAAAAGTGTCAAAACCTCCAATTCCATGATTTGTTTCCAAGTCCAAGACCTCTAGATCCCTAATACACCAAACCCTCTATTTCAAGAAAAATACTTGGTGTTTTAATGAAACTCCTATGTCTCACACCTGCCATACCCAAACAAAGCTCGAAACACACTTACCAGACCCTTCACATGATGAATAATACATTGCATGGATAGTCCTTCCCACATTTTGTCAAAACACAACTTGAAACCCTAATTTTCATCATGAAAATACCCTGCTACAACCCTCGAACATCATCCCAAACACCCAACCTTGACTCCACAACATCATGAAACCCTTCAATCCAAGAACACTATGAAAGTAGGTAGCTGCAATAAAATCAAGATAACTTTCACTATGCAAAGAGTTAGAACCTCTAAATAGGTGAAAATGAAAGCTAATTCATCAATATACAACATCCAATATGTTTTAGATCATCTTAGTGTTCATATAGGCTATACAATGATAAGAAAAGTGAGAAAAGCTAGTAAATTTCTAGAAAATACCATTCTTCTTGATCAAAAATGGGTTACAAATCAACCAACAACCTCTCCTTTGAGGTGTTGAAGGTTATTATACATGTTTACCATAGGAAAAATAAAAGCAGAGGCTTTGAAAGGAACTCCATGAAAACCAAGCTCTCTAAATGGTATATCAAACTCTAGTTCAAAATCTTTTAGATGAGGTTGCTCCCATAGCTCTCTTACTTGCTTGAAAAATCCTTCAAACACTGTATTGATTTTATTTTTCCTATCCCTCTCTTGTTGTTCTTCATCAATTTTATTAGGATCATACATTGACCTTCTTTCCCCTCCTAAAGTTTGGACCACATCCATTACCTCCACATAAATTTTGACATCCTTGGTCTTCTTAGTTCCCATGCCTTGATATGGTTATGCAAATGAAAATGAAGCAAAGTAATCATCTCCTTCTCCGCTAGTTTGAAGAATGCATGCTTAATGTTTTAATACATAATATCAACTCTCTCTTTTGCTCTCATGTTGAATATCGAAATCCAGTATGGTGGGCCTCCAGAGTTCTAGTCATCTTTCTTCCTTTTCCACCAAATGTTGTCCTGATCCACATGTTTGCCAGCCTAAATGGCTTTGTTTCTGAAAGCTAAAGTTTCTACTAAGTCACCAATGTAGCTCTCTCTACCTTTTTAGACTCTTTCATTGCTACAAATTTTATGTAGTATTTAATCATTTGTACCACATGGTTGATGTGCTTTGAATCCTTGCATCTAAAGGAAAATTCCTTTACATAAATACTACTAGGGAATTTCAATGTTGCCATTGTAGTTGGTATTAAAGCCGATACATCCAGCATGAAGAGTGATTTTGATTCCTCTTCTACATTAGAGGGTTTATATCCTTGATCTGAATCTTCTAATTTATCAAAATCAGAATCAGTAGCTTCCATATTCAAAAATTCCTAACCAACATCTTCAATAAATTTATTTGGATCATCAGTAATAGTCTTCAAAATTGGCCTCTAGTACAAGTTCATTCTACTTTCATAATACTTTATAACCATGGAGTACAACCATTCCTTCATGCCATCAAGTGAAGATTGAGGATTGGTGTCAATGCAAATTACATCCCACTTGAAGTCTTTGAAATCAATAGCCATATCAAATTCCTTTTTCTGAAGTCCTACTCTCTCAAGGTTAACAATCTCAATCTCACTAATAGAAATTACTAAGAAAGGTAATTCTACCAACTCTACCAAACATTTTACCATAAGAACAATAAAAGTAGAGGCTTTGAAAGGAATTACATGAAAACCAAGCTCTCTAAATGGTACATATCAAACTCTAGTTCAAAATATTTTAGATGAGGCTGCTCCCATAGCTCTCTTACTCACTTGAAAAATCCTTGAAACTCAGTATTGATTTTATTTTTACTATCCCTCTCTTGTTGTTCTTCCTCAATTTCATTAAGATTATACATTGACCTTCTTTCCCCTCCTAAATTTTGGACCACATCCATTAACTCCACAAAAAACTGGACATCCTTGGTCTTCTTGGTTCCCATGCCTTGATATGCTTATGCAAATGAAAATGAAGCAAAGTAATCACCCCCTTCTCCATTGATTGGAAGAATGCATGCTTAATGTTTTGATACATGATATCAACTCTCTCTTCTACTATCATGTTTGAATACCGAAATCTATTATGGTGGGCCTCTAGATTTCTAGTCATCTTTCTTCCTCTTGCACCAAATGATGGCCCGATCTACACATCTGCCAGCCTAATTGACTTTGTTTTTGAAAGTTGAAGTTTCTCCTGAGTCACCAATGTAGCGCTCTCTACCTTTTCAGACTCTTTCATTGCTACAAATCATCTTTGGGATTTACTCATTTTTACCACATGGTTGATGTGCTTTGAATCCTTGCATATAAATGAAATTTCATCAACATAAATACTACTACTCTCTGAATATTAACAATCTCAATCCCACTAATAGTACATTTACAACCATATTCAAAGATTTTCCTTCAAAAGGATACAAATTCAAATATTGAATTAAATAGCCTTTACAAATGATTCTACATCTTTCCAATCATTCCTAAATATTCTTTTTGTAACTAACATGACTTATTACATTATAAATCAATTGTGGATGTGTTATAACCTTATTCAATTGACAAAACTCAAAACACAAAACTAACATAAAAGACTTCTATGAACAAAAATTGCTCAATAACCTTGGTGCCCCTACACCAAATTTCACTATTTCAGTAAATTTCATTACAAGTAAATCTCATGACAATGCCTTAGGTACTCTTTTCTCATAGATATTTCACAATGTCACTCATACATTCGAGATTCTCTTATAATGTCTACATCATAGGTTCTCATTTATAGGTTAACTTCAAATGAGAAACTTGGTATTCCCTCACAAAGCTTCACAGACTTTTATAATGGATTCAAATCAGAATTGAGATTTGTCAAGATCATTAAAATAAGGATGTTGAATTGCTTTTTTGGCTGAGATTCTCTTCGATGGCTCCAAAATTAGCATTTTTTGCAAGGAGAGACCAATCAATTTTTACTAGTTTAGTTACAGATACACAAAGTAAAAGAATAAAAAGAAATAATTCATCCAAAATTGAAATTAAATGAAAATAGATGGAAGGCTCTTATAGATAGGCATGACAGTCTCCTAACTTAGTCAATATTGGCCATACATATTCACTAGGAGTTCAAAGATACCTATTGCACACAACACCTCTCATGAATAGAATATCTTGAAATTTGAGATGCCATTATAATTTCTACATCATAGGTGATCATGATAAGGTTAACTTGAAATTATCTCACCAAGCTTCACACACACTTTTGTAATTTCTTATTTAATCATAATTGATATTTATCCAGATCATCAAAATAGGGATGTTGTGTTACTTTTTTTCCCTGAGATTCTCTTGGATGGCTCATAAATCTACATTTTCTACAATGGGACACCAATCAATGTTTACCGAGTTACTTACAAATACACAAATTAAAATAAGAGGATAGCATTGGCATCAAAAAAATTAACGTAGATATAAATATAAATTAATAAGAACCATTGTGCATATACTTACAAACTAATCCAATGAACCATCTAGGTCTGCTCTACTCTTGATTGTGTCAAGTATTTCCTCATGGTCAGACTCATGGACCTTCCACAAGGTCTTGTTCAAAGGTCTAGCCCCATATTTGGTCAAATGAACATTGGACACCACAACAAGGCTTGAGTAATGAAGAATCTTACGATGCATTTCAAAGTCCTTAAACAACCAATGTTTAACACTCTTATGTGGGTACCTTCTAAGCCACGTTCCATTAACAAAAACTGATCCTATAGGGTATTCGATGTTTTCTCCATCTATAACTGGGCCTTCCAATTTCTTTTTGGCTTCAACACAATGACACAAGTAATAGTCCATTCCCTCTTTGTTCTCTTCTTCTACAATAACTACATAAACATGCCCTACATTGATATGTGTGGCATATATCTTCAAATTAGTCAACATTACAAATACAATACAAAGTAAGATAACAATATGGAATTTCAAAAACTAAGCAAGTAGATATATTACCTGGTTGAACTAAATTTGATACGTGGTCAAAGTTGACCGATGATTCCATCAGTGTTAGTTCCAATGTCGTCGTAGGGCGATACGTGTGAAGTGGGCTAAGATATTTTTTCAACCATTTGTCAACCCACTCCCTTGACTCAAAATCATTCTAGGCTTGCATTGTACATGAAGAAAAAAAGCATTCCATCTTATGTGTATTGATACTCCATGAACCTGCATTTTAGCTAAGGAAAGAGTAGCTCACTCGATCCTATTAGTGTACAACAATCCTCATATGGTGCAATGTTAGTATCATCCATCAAAGAAAAAAATATATGAACTAAAGATGTACCTTCATTACCTGGACCCATCGAAGCATTACACCACTCGACAATTGATCTTATATCTGTCAAATTTGCACTGTCTTTATACTTTAACTCTTCTCATGCTAATGCTCTCTTCACACATGCTCTTACACCATCATGCTCCCCCTTTCCATGCCCAAACTCACAAAAGTTCCACATATGTTGAACACCTATAGTGAGATGCATCTTGCACAACCAGCAAAACATGTGCACATTCTTGACCTATGCTACACAGTTATCCAACCATATTATATGCCAACCGAATGTTATGCCCCTTCAAACCAAATCATCGTAGAACATCTGGAAGCAACCTTGCACAAACTCTAGAGAATTTTTGCGATCATCACTAATATAAAAGTGACACTCCCTCAATACCTTCCTTTGGTCCTCTATACTATCTGCTACATGAATGAATGTTATGCGTACAAATATCAAAACCTGTGTGGAGTTGTAATACTATGACTACACCTCACACTATGGTTGTAGAGTGTAGTTATTTTCAAATTCAACCACTCATACTATGCTACCAACTAGAAAGGTGTCCATGCATCGCTTGAATTTTGTGTCCAACCATTAGGCTCTATGGGTATGCCTTGTATACTCATACACTAGATTCTCATGAAACATGGACATAAACTGATACACTAGAATCTTCTCAATAACCAAATCACACCCATTTTCTTGAGATCCATCTTTTGTAGTGTATGTCACTGTTTTATACTTCCTTAAATATACTAGTTTATGTCCCACCTCATCTGTTCTTTCCATATTTTGGCATACTCGCATTTGTTGCAAGCCACTGCAATGCTCACATGAACAATCCAAGCATGTTGTCCTGTACAATATTTGGCCATCGTCTATTTGATATAAAATTTTTCATAAGAACTCTCTTGAAGATTTTGGTGGGGCTTCTATGCCACAATCCTGCAAAACATCATTAATATGCAAATCTAAACATATAGAATGATAAACATCATAATGGTTAGAGAGTTCAATATGTAGTCTAAAACAACAAATAGTGCTTGTGTGATTTATCTTGACATAAAAAGGTTTAAGAATTTCAAAAAAATATTTGATAAATACTAAGTTTGAGGATAATCATTTTAAAATTTACAAAAAAATTGGGTTTGAGTTGTATCCAAAAAATGCTTTGGATGTGGCTCACGGTTCTGACTACCGATTCTCCGTCTTACAACATCCTTTTGATTCAGAGATGCCCTTATATTATTCTTCTAATACTCTTCAATTAGTGTTCTCAATTCTTCAACAATTTTTTTATCTTTATGTGGCAATCTTCCCGAGAATGCCCATAATTCATTTGAATTTTTGGGCCCTCAATTTTTTGTCACCTTTGAATGGCTTTTCATAAAGTTTTTCTACTACTTCCCATTTGTTCA